>JAJPUD010004705.1:169315-185015 GCA_023553655.1 Myrmecobius fasciatus
GACACTGAAAGGATCCCTTCCCTGACTCTAAAATATTTTAGAGTTTTGCCTTGATGACACAGAAGGGATCTCTTCCCAGACTGCATTTGACTTATATGATGTTTGATGGCCTTTCCAACTCCAGGACGGGTTCTGTGATACTTGGTCTAAGATTTCTTCTGTTGTTTCCCCTTCATTCTTCTCAGACCCTCTTTTCCCACTAAAGACAAAGTCTGGAATAACTTCTCACACATGGGGGAAGGGCACATGAGTAAAGGGTGAGAGGTCACATCAGTATCCCATTCCTCTATAGTTCAAGCTAGTCAGTCTACATTTAGTAAGTGCTCACTTTGTGCCAGGTACTGTGCTAAAAGCTGGGGGTCAAAAGAAAGGCAAAAACACAGTCCTTACCCACGAAGAGACCATTTAGGATACACAGAGTGTAAATAGACAGTCTTGGAGAGGAAACAATGATAGGTGGAGGGGAAGGAGGATAGACATAGAAAATAGAAGGAGAACTATGAGCTGAACCCTGAAGGAAACCATCGAAATCATGACGTGGAAATGAAGCTGGAGGGCATTTTAGGCAGGGTCCAGTGATGAGACATCAAGCACAGTGTACAAGGACCATTGGCCAGAGAGTCTGGAGAGGGGGGTAGCACAGTCTAAGAAATCTGAACAAGCGAGAAGGGGCCAGTGAATGCTGATGCTCCCTGACGCCCCAACCTCTCAGGGTCAATTAGAAAAGCTGCCTATTGAATACCATTCAAAAGCCACTGGGGCATAATTCTTTGTGTCAGAACAGCTAAGGACACACAACTTTTGCTATTTTTCAGTCACATCTTACTCTTCACGACCCTACTGGGTTTTCGTTTGTTTTGTTTTTGGCAAAGATATTGGAGGGGCTTGGCATTTCCATCTCCAGTTCATTTTACAGATAAGGAAACTGAGGCAAAAAGGGTTAAGTGGCCTGCCCAAGGTCACACAGCTGGGAAGTGTTTGAGGATAGATTTGCACTTAGGTCCTCCTGACTTCAGGACCAGGGTTCTAACCAGTGTGCCACATATCTGCTCCATATGTAACAGCTATAGTAATAAAATGGCTAGCCTGGCTGGACAAAGAACCCCGGATGGAGAGGGAAAGACTGAAGGCGAGATGGATGCACTGATCTCAGACTCTCTGTTCACACTCCCAAGATTGGGGCTTTAGAGGCAATGGCTTTTCACTGACTGGGACAAGAGGGCCAGAGGGGACAATGCCCAGGCCTTCTTTATGTGGTCAGTGCTCCAGCTCCCTCCACAGAAGCTCAGTTGGCCAAACTTTCTTGACCCCAACAGACACCTCTCAAACCAAATCCTTTTCTCACCTGACATTTCCAAAGCTTTACCATGGAGGTGAGGGAGGGGAAAAAAAGTTTGTTTCTCAACTCCAGAAAAGAACAGAGGGGCGAATTAAGTCTGATTGATTTGATGCCATTGTTCTTGGATAGCTAGTCAGCTCTGTAGTTTGTCAATAGCAAGTGAAGAGCGATCAATACTCACCTTTCAGAAGAAAAGTAGCAGGGGCAGGCCTTATAGTGACTGTAATAGTCCTTTTTATTTTTAAGGGAGAAAGACTCCTCTGCCCTAAGCTGAAAGGAGCTGAAAGCCTGTTCCTTCTTCAGGCAACAGTTCTGTAATGCAGGCAGAAGGGCTTCCAGTTATGGCTCTCTCGGGCATCCCCAGGTCAAAGCAATACCTTCTTCTCCTGTCCAGCAAGTTTTCCTTACCTTGTTGACATCTATCTGGTTCTTTTCCATGTAAGCCTTATCATTGACCTGTCCACCTTCTACAAATTCCATCAGGAGGACTCGTCGAGTTGACAGCTCCCAGTAAATTCGAGGGACCTGAAACGGGACAGAGAATGGTCAGGGAAGTCTTAGGGAACAAAGGAAAGCAGTCCTAAGGGGAAAACTCCCAGAGACCACAGCAAGCAGAAAAATGGAAGCCCTTTCTCTATGGATAGATCGAAGGTGGTCATATTGAGCCAGCAAAGGAGGAAAAACCACAATCACTGATGGGGAATAAGATACAAAGAAGCCAGGCCATGGTGACACGATTTTTTTTTACTGGTCTTCCCCTTTAGTTTGACTCCATGCTCCTATTAAGATGGCTCCTTTCCAGTACAAGAAAAGAAGATGCAATATTATCCATTGGTAACTTTCAGTTTTTGCTGTGGAATATACTACTCAACCTATATATACTGATACTGATATAACTACTCCAGGATCTTTGCCACAGCAACCTCAAATGAGGTCACAAAGAGTCTGACATTACTGAACAACAATAAGAACATTATGACCTCAGACACAATGACGAATGTGTCTGCCTCAATTTCTTCATCAATACAATGAGACCATTAAAAAAAAAAAATCTTTCCCATGGGGTCTGAATGGAAATACTAGTTTAAGGGATGAAAGACTTTGCAAGGGAGCCAGACATTGATTTTAACACTCCCTAGGAACAAGTTCCCTAAATAATCTTCTCAGAATTTAAACTCTACCAAGGGTTCCAAGCTTCCCATTTCTCCCCCAGAAGACCTTAAGGAGAGTCCAACCACATATTTCTCCTGAACCTGGCAAGAAAGCCCATAGTAATCACTGCATATCCTTCTGTAAATACAGCTAAGAGTCAATATACCTATGTAAACATAGGATTATAGCTTTTAAGCTGAAAGGGAACCAAGAAATCAATTACATTCCAAATTTTGCTGGTGAAGAACCTGTGATTCAGAGAGGTTACAGGTCTTGCCTATGGTCAGCCAGCTGGATACTGTCAGAAGAAGGTTTTGAACTTAGATTCCAAGTCTAGTATCCCATCCACTAAGCCACACTGCAGTCTTCAAAGCTCCATTAGGTCTGTGATTTCATGGATGTGGGTATTCTCTCCAAGGATGCAGACTGTAACACATCCATTCCTTCTTATCTTGTGATTCTTATCTACATTCTTCCAAAGATACCCCAAAATATCCATCCAATATGCTGAAGATCTTTTTTTAAGTCTCTTTACATTTCAAGAGTCCCATTAGAATCCTCCCGCTACCCAAGAGTTATTATTTTGTTTGAGCCAATGACCAGTCTATTTTCCCTTCAGATTGTACCTTTCTTCAATGACATCTCTTATATTCCTTTCTGAGCGTAAGTTAACAAATCATTTGAAATATTAGAAAATGTTCCATTGCCTTTTGGGTAACCTACAAATTTAATTCCTCATAGGTTGTGAAAATCTAAAATTTTCAACCTAAATGTATCACCGGGAGTATATTTGTATTGATAAGAGGAAGAAGGGGAAATCTTTGCATCTGGAAACAGTTTAGAATTGTTATACAATTTGCCAAATGCAATGCAGCCTACTTGTATCTTCCTAATTCAATTATGAGCTCAACCTATTTTCATCTGCAGTGTTTGTCCAACTGATTTGTTAATGTTCTAACTCAATGACGTGGTTATTCAATTGCATGTCACAGTCTGTACAATAGACATTTCTCAGTCACTTAGGTTTGTTTTGTTTTGTTTTTTTTTCTGTGAGGATTGTTATACCAACCTTTTAAAAATAATCATGGATCTCATTGAGGGGATTTTTTTTATTTGGGGCAGTTTGATGAAACAAGCACATTATAAATAGAAACATTTGGAGGATCTCAGCAACTAGAAAGAATGCTTCCTTCCATTTGGACACTGATTCATTTAACATGAATAATCAGAAGGTCATTGATCAGTGATATTGATATGGCTGTATTTGAAAAAAAAATTCCTGTAGGACCTTGCTGACCTTGCAGTATGAGTTTGAAAACTGACTGGCATTCTGGGATTTGCCATCTAATCATCAAAGGGATCTCTTCCCCATTGATCTGAGTCAAAATTTGGACTACTGAGATATCTGAACTAGAAGAATGGCTGGAGTGGAAAGAATGAGCAAAGTGGGCAAACGGTGCTGAGAACATATGAACACAGCAAGAGAAGTTATGGAGGAGGCGGCATCCTACGCCCTATGTGGGACTTAATGAAATCATCTGTAGAGAGAAATGGTAGCTGAAGGGTGATGGACAATGAGAGAGACTCATCCTCCCATAATGCATCTTTACAATAGGCTTCCCTTCCACAGTTATTCTGTCCCAGGAGAAAAAACTAAACAAATCTCTACAAAATATATATTTTCTTAAAGTAGAATCACAAAAAAGATGACTAACTGAAAATACATGCAATTTGTTGTTGGATACTGGTTGTTGCTCTTTATTCTCAAAGAGAACCAAAATGACTTCAATATATTAAGAGTCAAGTTATTATGGCTCAGAATGCTCCGCCATAGGTCAGGCACAAATAATCCCTGTGAACATTTGGGGTGGCCTCTCTAACTTTGTGCACTTCATGTTTCTTCTGAGTCAATTCAATTCTGCTTTGCTCATAAAGCACAGCACCTTCTCTTAATAAGGGCATGTCACGCCAGGCAATCCTGTGCCAAACAATTCTAAAGTTCTTTTATTTATTTATCCATTCATTCATTTATTTTTGCAAGGCAACTGGGGTTAAATGATTTGCCTATGGTCACACAACTGGTAATTGTTAAGTATCTGAGGTTGGATTTGAACTCAGGTCCTCCTGAATTCAAGGCCATCTACTGCACCATCTAGCTGTTCCCAAATCTCAAGTTATTAAAAGAGATCTTGAGAGTATCCTCGCATTGCTTGTATCATCATATTATGTTGGGGAGGTGGGATGGGAGGCAAAGGACCTGAAATTCCATTAGCATAGGAAGCTTTCCATGAAGAAATTCCTTTCACAGATACAAATATCTACATCCTTAGAAAGTTACCTGCAATACTAGGGATTAAAAAAATCTCTCCCCCCCCCCCGCCAGTATGTTTTTTTTTTTTTCTGAGTTCTTCATTTTCACTATTTCTTTGTTGCTGTTGTTTATTTAAATTTTAAATAGAAAAAGAAAAAATATTCCCATGTGCATAGCAAAACATAAGAGGGGATTCAAAATATAAAGCAATTTTCATTTCAAGAATAACAAAAGCTACATTGTGTTCAGAACTTTTTTTTTTTTTTGCCTCCTTGTAAGTTTTCTTTTGGTCTCTGCTGTGCACTTTTTACTTTATTCTTTTCTCCCCCTACCTCCTAAGAAGGCTACAATTAAGCATGGATATATATATGTATATGTAGATATAGATATACATATACACACACACATATTCATATACATCTATGTAAGACTGAACTATACTTAATTACCCTCTGTTTCTTGGAAGGTGAATAACTTCTTTCTCCCTTTAAGTTTTTTCATATTTTTCTAAATTCACTAACTCAGATTTTCACTATTTCTTATGAACACAGTAATATTCTACTATATTGTATTCCTCAATTTGTTTACTTATGCTGTAAACCAAGAATTCTAAAGCTTTTGTGTCATGGAACCCTCTGGCAATCTGGTAAAGCCTACAGACTCCTTCTCATAGTAATGCTTTTAATGAGTACTATTAATACATAGGTTTACAAAAGAAACCAATTATAGGAGCTTTTTAAAAAAAACTTTATTATTTATTAATTTTTAACATTCATCTTTTAAAAATTTGGGTTTCAAATCCTCTCCACCCCTCCTATCCCTTTCTCCTACATTGAGAAGGCAAGAAATGTAAAATCAATTATACATGTGAAATCATGCAAAACATATTTAAAGGAAATCAATCATGGTGAAAATAAAGATGAATTTTTTCTGAATACCTAAGTTTAGAGACCATCTGAAATCTATTCACAATTCACTATTTAGTGGACCCAGTTAAGAAACTCTGCTCTAAGTGTTAAGTATAAGGTTTTGTTTCTAACTTTTTGCTACTACCAATCGAGTTATTAATGAATACATTGTGCAGACTGCCAATAACCTCCTTGTACAATCTAGTAAAAGAATCATCAAATAAATAAGCAGGAACTATTTTGTAACTTTTCTTGTATAATTAGAAATAATTTAGATAATAGAATAATTAGAAATAATTTCCCGTGATGGTTGAGCCAGTTCACAGCAACACTAGTAGTGAATTTGTTGTTTTTCATTCTTGAAGAGGAACAAAATGACATCACTACATTGGGGTCAAAGTATAATACATCTGGCTAATCAAACCAATATGACTTCACAAGGCTCCACCACAAGTTAGGCACAAATAGTTCCTATGAACATTTGGAATGAGGAGGGATCTAAATTTGCAGTAGAATTAGCATGTCCTCCAAAAGCCTTTTTTAGAAAATCACTTCCAAGGAGTTTAGGACTCTCCATGAAGATCTGCCTTCTTAACAAAGAGAGACATATGAAATGTTTAGTGATTTCGAAAATGTCCAATCCCATAACATAGACCAGTGATTCTCAACTTTTTGAGAACTATACTACTCATTATTTTTTCATTTATTAGTTGGACTTCCTTTCAAAAATGCCTTCTGGCTTCTATCGATTTTTGTTGTTGTTAAATTAAGATGAATGAAAATTAATTTAGAAAATTCTCTCAAGATTACTGAAATCTCTTTGGGTAACTGAAAAAAAATTGCTATAAACAATATTCTGAAAATCCAGATTTTGCCAGGAATTACCTCAATTTCCCCGTCTGTCCCCCCCAATCATGGGGGGGGGGACCCAATCACCTTGGGTTCTCCCTGACCAATCTCTTATTCTGTACAAATCTAAAGTGATGAGAAGCCTTCTCATCCCCTAACTTGTCCCCCAATTCTTTAGCCATCATCCTCTGCCAGCCCCAAACTGCAGTCACCCATCATAGCCTAGATCCATATTAATTGCCCATATTGTAAGCATCTTGCTCAACTTCCTCTTAAGCTCCTTGCCCTTGTGCCATCCCAGCATTTGGAAGGTGTGTGAAATCTGAGATTTATTGCACTGAACTAAGGCAGTTATTAAGCCCAACATAAGCACGGGAAGACGTCTCACACACTGAGAGGTAAACTCTTTGCTGAGGCTTAATTACTCACAGATGTTTCAATGTGAAGCCAGTATATAAAAACAATTTATCTCCGGCTTTAAGAGCTCAACTGGGTTCACAGCACAAAATTCACTTCCCACTTGTTATGTGCTTAGGCAAAATTAATTACTCAGGAGCTGAATTTCACTACCATCTTTGGGTAGTGTGCATGTTTTGGAAGCAACAGTTTAAGTCAGTAGATTAATTATTTATCCATTTGGCATCCTTGTTTTTTTTTTTTTTCCCTTAAGCAGTACTATTATTATAATTACATCATCAGTATAGTTATGGCTTTTTTGGCCCCAGCTGGAATGTGATTGGCTGTTTCCATGGGGACAGTAGAAGGTTCTACTTGTCAGTTTCCTAGTAACAGCTCTGATGGGCACCCTGCTTGCTCCAAGGTGTGTGTTTTTGTAGAAACCAGTTTTTAGCTGACCTATGGTGATTTCAGGGCTGTTTCCCAGGGGTTCTGTCCAAATGTCTGGATTTGGATGGATGAGAAGAATTCAATATTTCTATCCATACAAGCAGCCATAGTAAGGCCAGCCAAACAGACTGGTGGTTACGAACCCACCGGAGAGAGAACATCTGGACATACTTAGCCCGGAGCACACAGAGCAATCTGAAATTTTCCCTGGTACATATTCGGTGTTTCTTTCAAAATGCACACACAACCTCAAGAAAAATGTGGAATCCAGCTCCTGGGTAATTAAATATCCTTCTCCCCTTTGGTAATCACCAAAGATCTGGATTTTTCAGCTCTGCAGGCTTTTTTGGACAGCAAGTACAAATGGTCTCTTGGACCACAGTCACCTCTTCTAAATGGTCTTGGTGAGAAATAAAGACCCCCTCCAAAACTGCTATTTCTCATAAAGTAGTTTTCTGATAATGTGGTCCAGAACAAACCAGATCTTTCTTCATTTTCTTAAGTCAGCTTATCAAAGTTAATAATTATAAGAATGGCTTCCTTTAAGACTCAGATTAAATTCCAACTTCTGCTCAAGAACTTTCCCAGTCCTCTTTCTTCCTCAACACCCCCAGGAATGAATAATCTCTTAGAGATTAAGGATTATTTCATTTTTGTCATTGTGTCTCCAGGATCTAGCACAGTACCTTATATGTTGTTATTATTCAACTATTTCAATTAGGTCTGACTCTGTATGTAGGTTTTCTTGGCAAAGATATTAGTGTTTTACCATTTCCTTCTTCAGTTGATTTTATAAATAGAGAAACTAAGGCAAACAGGGTTAAGTGACTTGCTCAGGGTCACACACCTAGTAAGTGTTTGAGACCAGATCTGAACTCAAAAGAGTGACTCCAGGCCCAGCACTCTATTTACTGTACCATCTCAATTGCCCCCCTTTATACTAGACTTAATATTTGCTTTTCATAATAATTTAGATGTCAGAACTGAATGTGCCACCATTTCTAATTTTATCAAAATAAAAATTTAAACTTCAAAAAGTACAATATTATATAATAAATGCAATAGAGTAGCTTAAAACCAAGTGCAAATATGAGATGCATCAGGGAAGGTTGTTGCTGACCAGGGGATAAAAGGGAAAGGTGGTATTTTGTATGAGCTTTAACATAAGGATAGGAATTTAACATATGGGTTTGAATGTGTCAGGTAAAGAGGGCCAACAAAAAAAAAGATATTTCAGACATAAGGAACATTCTAAGTAAGGACTGCCAAAAGGGACTGTGATACAAAATGGCTAAGAACTCTGATTTAGAGTCTTTTCTACAGGGACTCAAATCTCCTTCACAAGTTATTAATAGTTCCAAACTACTCTCCAGAACGGTTGGATCCGTTCACAGTTCCACCAACAATGTATCAGTGTCCCAGTTTTCCCACATCCCCTCCAATATTCATCATTATCTTTTCCTGTCATTTTAGCCAATCTGACAGGTGTTAGTGGTATCTCAGAGTTGTTTAAATTTGCATTTCTCTGATCAATAGTGATTTGGAGCAACTTTTCATGTTACTAGAAAGTTTCAATTTCTTCATCTGAAAATTGTTCATATCTTTTGACCATTTATCAACTGGAGAATGGCTTGAATTCTTATACATTTGAGTCAATAGGATGAGTGACTTTTTAGGGGGAAGTCAGGAGCCAAGTCACAATGAGATGGCCACATACTTCGAACTTAACCCCTCTCCTTTAGACTACTTGGTCCCCAAACTCTCCCTCATTCCTACCTTTAAGAACTCAAAATGTTTAAGCATTTCAGCCACCTTCTCTGCGTTCCTCCCTTCATTGAGGAAGTCTAATTCCAGAGGTAAGTTCTTCTTTGCCTCATCCACCAGCCACATGAACTCAAATTCAGGAAATAGCTGCTTCACGGCCCCCACAAGCACCTGAAATCCAAGAAATAACCGTTAGCCAGCCTATCCTCAGCCAGCCAGGAAGAGAGCTCTGTCTCTTTTTCACTTCTGCCCTCTGGGCTTAACACTAGGGTAACTCACTCATCACACTGAAAGGAAAAAGTAATGGAAAAATAAAGGAAAAAGTGGGGGACGAGTGCCAGAAAGACTTCTTTTTATACTTTAGACCATATCCAAAATCTTTACTTTACGCAACAAAATCTTTTACCAAGTTCTATTAAACAAATAAAAAAGGAAAAAAAAACCAGAAGCTTCTTTTGAGAAAAGAGTTGGCAAAAACTTTAGGGATTCTGTCAGTCTAATTGTACAGATGAGGAAACTGAACCTCTTTGTGTCCCCAGGGTCTAGCACAGGGGGATAACTTAACCAGGATTGTATATCTTGTAAGTAATTATAATTATATATTTATATAAGCTTTAAAATTTACAAAAGTGCTTTATGTGAGCTCTTGCATTTAAGCCTTTCAATAACCCTATGTGGTCAGGATTGCAGGTGTGTGTGTATGCATGTATGTGTGTGTATACATATATAGGATTGCAGGTGCATCTGTGTGTGTGTATATCTATTTATCTGTAAAACCCCATTTTACAGACAGGGAAGCTGAGGCTCAGATTAAATCACTTACCCATAAGTATCCTTAGAAGGATTTGAACCCAGATCCTAATCTATCCCCATTGTTTATTGATAACAATGCCAAAATATATTGATAGCTGAGTTTCTCATTTTTTGTTATGTCATACTTTATTTTTTTCTTTTTTACATTCATTTTAAAATTTTGAGTTCCTAAATTCTCTCCTTCAGGGAAAGAATGGCTGAATAAATTATGGTATATGAATGTTATGGAATATTACTGTTCTGTAAGAAACGACCAGCAGGACGATTTCAGAGAGGCCTGGAGAGACTTGCATGAACTGATGCTGAGTGAAATAAGCAGAACCAGGAGATCATTATACACGGCAACAACAATACTATATGATGATCAATTCTGATGGACATGGTTCTCTTCAACAATGAAATGCTTCAAACCAGTTCCAATCGTTCAATGAAGAAAGCCATATACACCCAGAGAGAGGCCTGTGGGAAATGTGTGGACCACAACATAACATTTTCATGCTTTCTGTGAATGTTTGCTTGCATTTTGTTTCCCCTCTTAGGTTCTTTATATATCTGATTTTTCTTGTGCAGCAAGATAACTGTATAGACATGTACACACATATTTGGTTTATCATATATTTTAACATATGTAACATGTATTAGACTACTTGCCATCTAGGGGAAGGGGTAGGAGGAAGGAGGGAAAAATTTGGAACAGAAAATTTTGTAAAGGTCAATGTAGAAAAATTACTCATACGTTCTGTAAATAAAAAGCTTTACTAAACAAAAAAAAAAAAGAAAGAAAAAAATTCTCTCCTTTCCTCTTGCCCCTATCTCACCTACTGACAAGGCAAGGAATATGATGCCCATTTTACATGTGAAGTCATGCAAAACATATTTCATATGAGCCAAGTTGCAATAAAAAAGAGGGAAGAGTAAAGATAGTGGAAAAAAAAGTAGAAAAAATCTGCTTTAATATGCATTCACAGTTCACCAACTCTCTCTCTGGGAGGTAGACAATATTTCAACATGGGTCCTTTATAATTGTCTGGAATCAACGTACTGATCAGAGTAGTTAAGTATTTTAAAGTTGATCATTGTGCAATATTGTTACAGTGTATGATATTCTACTGGTTCTGCTCACTTCACTTTATGTCAATTTATATAAATCTTCCCAGGCTTTTCTGAAATCACCCTTCTCCCCATTTCTAACAGCACAATAGTATTTCATTACAATCAAATATCACAACTTGTTTAGCCATTCCCCAACTGATGGACATCTCTTTAATAAATTCTAATTCTTTGTCATTACAAAAAGAGCTGCTATAGATATTTTTGTACATATGGATAATTTTTCTTTATCTTTGATCTCTTTGGGAAGCAGACTTACTAGCAGTATTGCTGGGTCAAAAACTCTGCGTGTTTTTATAATCCTTTGCTTATTGTTTCAAACTGTTCTCCAGAACGTTGGATTGACTGACAACTTTACCAACAGTGTTAAGTGATTTTTTTTCACATTCTCTCCTGCATTTGTCATTTTCCTTTTCTGTCATGTTGGCCGATATGATGTGCATGAGGGGGAACCTCAGAGTTGTTTTAATTTGATTAATTTAATTAGAGCATTTTTTTTCATATGACTATAGAAAGCTTAGATTTCTTCTTCTGAAAACTGCCTATTCATACCATATATCCATGTATCATTTGAGAAATGGGAGCCTCCTCTCTGCTGAGATGTACCTCCTATTTATGAGTTATCCTTACTCAAAAATTATGTGCTTCTGAAATAAGAGAAGCTATAGTGAAGGGTATCTAAATGCCCACAGTGCACAGAAAGTCAATTAGAGGAAAAAATCTTTAATGCACTGTGGAAATCAAGGAAGGACAGAATGAGGGGACTTCCAGCCCCTCTTCTATTAATATTATGACCACTGGGGCAGTTAGATGGTGTAGTGGACAGAGCATCGGCCCTGGAGTTGGGAGTTCAAATCCAGCCTCAGACACTTTACACTTACTAGCTGTGGGAGCCTGAGCAACTCACCTCAACTGCCTTTCAACAAACCAAAAACCCAAAATACTACTATTATAATCCACCTGATGGGTGGAGATGGAGAAAGGAAGCATGGGCCTCTGGGAAGAGTTCTGACATTCTCCAAAGTGTGCTACAGCTTGAGGTTAATTAAATGCCTCTGGGACTGAATTGAAAGTTAGATGGACAGCTGATTCCAGAGGCATTTAATAAACACAGCCCTGTATTCAGTACCAAAGCATTGGGCCTACAACCAAGAAGACCTGAGTTAAAATTCCATTTTGCCCCTTCTCAGCTGTATGACTCTGGGAAAAGTCTGTCTGACTCAATTTCCTCATCTGTAAAATATAGATAATTACAGCACCTACCTCACAAGGTTGTAAGAATCAAATGAGATACTATTTATAAAGTGCTTTGCAAATTTTGAGATGTTTCATAATGCTAAGCAATTAGGTGGCTTAGGGGGGAGAACTGCTGGGCCTGAAGTCTGAAAACATGAGCTCCAATTCCACCTCAGACATTTATTTGCTGTGTGATGCTGGACAAGCCACTTAATCTCTCTCACCTTCCAGGGTTGTTGAAAGGACCAAGGCCTAGCACACAGTAGGCACTTCATAAATGCTTCTTGATCTCCTTCTCTTCCTTTCTTCCCTTTCTTTCTTCCCTCCCTCCTTCCTTCCTTGCTTCTCTGAATAAAGGAGTAGAAAATTGGGATGCAAAGGAGCTGTCCTACTCATGGCTCAAAAGTAACTAGGACAAACGTGTGCTACAGCTCTGGTCAATAATAAGATTATAAGGAGAAAACTCAAGACAACAGTAATAGGATTTGTGCCCCATACTACCTTACACAGGCAGGAAACACCATGAAGTCCAGAAATGCTACAGAGGAGTAGGTGAGATAGTAATGGCCAAGATCTAGCTTCTGGCCAGCCTTATAGGATAGCTATTCATTTAGAGATAAATAAGGTGCGCTGGAAATACATCCAGGAATAGAGTTTAATTTGAACTTTTAAAGCAAAGGTTCTTAAACTGGGTTCTGTGAACACGTTTTTGGGAGGTTTTTGTTTTTATTTTCAGCTTTTCAGATTTTATTTTTAAAATTATTTCTATTAAAGTTTTTTTATTTTCAAAACATATGCATGGATAATTTTCAATATTGACCCTTGCAAAATTTTACATTCAAATTTTTCTTCCCCTTCCCTTCCCCCCCTCCCCTAAATGGCAAATAACCCCAATATATGTTAAACATGGTAAAAATATATGATAAATCCAATATATGCATATATATTTATACAGTTATCTTGCTGCAAAGAAAAATCAGATCAAAAAGAAAAAAAAAAAAAGAAAAGAAAATGCAAGCAAACATCAACAGAAAGCCTGAAACTGCAATGTTGTGGTCCAGACTCAGTTCCCTCAGGCCTCTCCTTCGGTGTATATGGCTTTCTTCATCACTGAACAATAAGAATTGGTTTGAAACATCTCATTGTCGAAGAGAGCCATGTCCATCAGAATTAATCATCATATAGTCTTGTTGTTGCCGTGTATAATGATTTCTTGGTCCTGAACATTTCACTCAGCATCAGTCCATGTAAGTCTCTCCAGGTCTCTCTGAAATCATCCTGCTGGTCGTTTCTTACAGAACAATAATATTCCATAACATTCATATACCATAATTCATTCAGCCATTCTCCAATTGATGGGCATCCATTCAGTTTCCAGTTTCTAGCCACTATAAAAAGGGCTGCCACAAACATTCTTGCACATGTGGGTCCCTTTCCCTCCTCTAAGATCTCTTTGGGATATAGGCCCAGTAGAAACACTGTTGGGTCAAAGGGTATTTGATAACTTTTTGAGCATAGCTCCAAATTGCTCTCCAGAATGGTTGGATCGGTTCACAATTCCACCAACAATGCATCGGTGTCCCAGTTTTCCCATATCCCCTCCAACATTCGTCATTATCTTCTCCTGTCATTTTAGCCAATTTGACAGATGTGTAGTGGTATATCAGAGTTGTCTTAATTTGCATTTCTCTGATCAACAGTGATTTAGGGCACCTTTTCATATGACTAGAAATGGTTTCAATTTCATTTGAAAATTGTCTGTTCAAATCCAACACCCTTTCCTATTAAAAACACTAGAGAGTATAGGAATAAATGGACTTTTCCTTAAAATGATCAGCAGCATCTATTTAAAATCATCAGCAAGCATCATATGTAATGGAGACAAACTAAAACCATTCCCCATAAGATCAGGAGTGAAACAAGGCTGCCCACTGTCACCATTACTATTTAATATTGTATTAGAAATGTTAGCTTTAGCAATAAGAGAAGAAAAAGAGATAAAAGGAATCAGAGTAGGTAATGAAGAAACCAAATTATCACTCTTTGCAGATGACATGATGGTATACTTAGAGAACCCTAGAGACTCAACTAAAAAACTACTAGAAACAATTCACAACTTTAGCAAAGTTGCAGGATTCAAAATTAATCCACATAAATCATCAGCATTCTTATATATTACCAACAAAGTTCAGCAGCAGGAGATACAAAAAGAAATTCCATTCCAAATAGCAGATGATAGGATAAAATATTTGGGAATCTATCTGCCAAGGAAAAGTCAGAAACTATATGAACTAAATTACAAAACACTTTCCACACAAATAAAATCAGACCTAATCAATTGGAAAAATATTAAGTGCTCATTGGTAGGCAGAGCGAACATAATAAAAATGACAATACTACCCAAACTAATCTACTTATTTAGTGCCATACCAATCAAACTCCCAAGAAATTATTTTACAGATCTAGAAAAAATAGTAGCAAAGTTCATTTGGAAGAACAAAAGGTCAAGGATTTCAAGGGGATTAATGAAAAAAAAGGCAGATGGGGGCAGCTAGGTGGCGCAGTGGATAGAGCACCACCCCTGAAGTCAGGAAGACCTGAGTTCAAATGTGGTCTCAGACACTTCCTAGCTGTGTGACCCTGGGCAAGTCACTTGACCCCAATTGCCTTAGCAAAAAGCAAAAAAAAAAAAAAAGGCAGATGAAGGTGGCCTTGCTGTACCAGATCTAAAACTATATTATAAAGCAGCAGTCATCAAAACCGTTTGGTACTGGCTAAGAAATAGAGCAGTCGATCAGTGGCACAGGATAGGATATCAGGACAATCTAGGCAATAACCTTAACAATTTAGTATTCGATAAACCCAAAGACCCCAGCTTTTGGGATAAATACTCACTATTTGGCAAAAACTGCTGGGAAAATTGGAAACTAGTGTGGAAGAAATTAGGGCTTGACCCATACCTAACACCACATACCAAGATAAGATCTAAATGGGTTCATGATCTAGATATAAAGAGGGACTTTGTAAGCAAGTTAGAGGAACGTAATATAATTTATCTCTCAGACCTGTGGAGATGGAATAAATTTATGTCCAAAGAAGACCTGGAACTCCTAATTGAACACCAGATGGATAATTTTGATTATTTTAAGTTAAAAAGTTTCTGTACAAACAAAACAAATGCAGACAAGATTAGGAGGGAAGCATCAAATTGGGAAATCATTTTTACATTTAATGGTTCTGATAAAGGCCTCAATTCTAAAATTTATAGAGAATTGTCTCATAAATATAAGAATTCAAGCCACTCTTCAATAGATAAGTGGTCAAGGGATATGAACAGACAATTTTCAGATGATGAAATTAAAACCATCTCTA
>JAJPUD010004706.1:0-23514 GCA_023553655.1 Myrmecobius fasciatus
TCTGGATTTTTGTCTAAAGAAACCTCTGTATCTGAGGTCGTTTCTTTGCCTTGATAAAAGCTGTCTATGGTGAGAGCTCTCTTTTGCTTCTTCATCATATTTTTTTTTTTTTTTAGACAGTGTGGATATCTCTTTAAGGCAGGGAAAAAAAAAAGCGGCAGCTGCAAAAAGCTTTGCCCTGGGGCACTTCGGCGAGTTGACTTAAGGTGCTGGGCCGGTGGGGGCTAGGACTAAGGCCGAATTACTCCTTAAACAAGGCAAGTCTGCCAGAACACCTGCCCCCAATCAGGGCAGAGTCTCCTGAGTGCCTCAGATAAACTCCAGGTGTTTGGAATTTAGAGTTTTGGAGTTTGGAATTTCTTCCACGATGAGCTGAGCTGAGTCCCACCCTCACTTCCGGCCTGCACAGGGGTCGTCTATTTATCTCTCTGTCTCTGTCCGACTAACCTGATATGAAGTTATCCAGAGAGCTGTGTCCAAATATTTCTGAGTTCGTTGACTTGAAGATCAGTTCGGAGGCTTATTTTATTGTTGATTTGAGAGAAGATCGGAGGAGAGGCAAAAAGTCACCTTTTTACTCCGCCATCTTGGCTCTGCCCCCTCTGTACCAGATCTAAAAGTATATTACAAAGCAGCGGTCATCAAAACCATTTGGTACTGGCTAAGAAATAGAGTAGTCGATCAGTGGAATAGGATAGAATCACAAGACAAACTAGGCAATAACTATAGCAATTTAGTCTTTGATAAACCCAAAGACCCCAGCTTCTGGGATAAGTACTCACTATTTCACAAAAACTGCTGGGAAAATTGGAAACTAGTGTGGAAGAAATTAGGGCTTGACCCACATCTAACACAACATACCAAGATAAGATCTAAATGGATTCATGATCTGGATATAAAGAGGGATACTATAAGTAAATTAGAGGAATGTAATATAGTTTACCTCTCAGACCTATGGAGATGGAATAAATTTAGGTCCAAAGAAGACCTGGAACTCTTATTTGAAAACCAGATAGATAACTTTGACTATATTAAGTTAAAAAGTTTTTGTACAAACAAAACCAATGCAGTCAAGATTAGGAGGGAAGCAATAAATTGGGAAATCATCTTTACATTTAAGGGTCCTGATAAAGGTCTCATCTCTAAAATATATAGAGAATTGTCTCATATTTATAAAAATTAAAGCCATTCTCCAATCAATAAATGGTCAAAGGATATGAATAGACAATTTTCAGAGGATGAAATTAAAACTATTTATAGTCATATGAAAAGGTGCTCCAAATCACTTGATCAGAGAAATGCAAATCAAGACAACCCTGAGGTACCACTACACACCTGTCAGATTGGCTAAAATGACAGGAAAAGTTAATGATGAATGTTGGAGGGGATGTGGGAGGGCTGGGACACTGATTCATTGTTGGTGGAGCTGTGAACGAATACAGCCATTCTGCAGAGCAATTTGGAGCTATGCTCAAAAAGTTATCAAAATGTGCATACCCTTTGACCCAGCAGCTTTTCTATTGGGCTTATATCCTAAAGAAATCATAAAGGAAGGAAAGGGCCCCTCATGTGCAAGAATGTTTGTAGCAGCCCTTTTTGTAGTGGCAAGAAACTGGAAACTGATTAGATGCCCTTCAGCTGGAGAATGGCTGAATAAATTATGGTATATGAATATTATGGAATATTATTCCATAGCAAGAATGTAAGAAATGACCAGCAGGATGATTTCAGAGAGGCCTGGAGAGACTTGCATGAACTGATGCTGAGTGAAGTGAGCAGAACCAGGAGATCATTATACACGGCAACAACAATATTATATGACGATCAATTCTGATGGACATGGCTCTCTTCAACAAAGAAATGTTCCAAACCACCTCCAATTGTTCACTGAAAAAAGCCATATACACCCAGAGAGAGGGATGTGAAATGTGGACCACAACATAACATTCTCATACTCTTGATTGATGTTTGCTTACATTGTGTTTCCTTTATCTGATATATCTTTTGTGTAGATAAGATTGATCTTGCACAACAATTATAAGTTTGGAAATATGTATACATATATTTGATTTGCCAATATTTTAACATAATTAACATGTAGAGGATACCCTGCCATCTAGGGGAGGGGTGGGGAGTTGGGGGGAAAATTTGCAACAGAAAGCTATGTAAGGGTTAATGTTGAAGAATTACCCACACATATGTTATGCAAATAAAATAAAATTAATAATAATAATAACAATAATAATATTTGTTGATCACAAAAGATGAAGTTTCCAGGAGAATGTAAATTCCTTGAGGGTGAAAATGATTTTCTGTTTTGCCTTTCTATCTCTAGTGCCTGGCATTGAAGAAAAAAAAGAAACCTTGCTCATGGAAGGCACTTAGCAAATTCCTTTTGGTTAAGAACATTGGTTTTCTTTTCTATCAGGCATAGTGACAATACTCAAATTCCAAGGTGAATGAACAAGCCTTAGTGTTAGCCAGTTATGTGGGGGTTGAAAAAAAGTTTCTGTTTTATTACTGTATGTGAAAAAAAGGAGGAAAAGAGACTCTTGGGAGTGATAGAACCTTTAGCTAGCAAAGTACAGCATTCCACTGAATTAAATCTGACCAATGGTGAACGATAAACAATAGGCTCATGAGAATTCAACGTTCATTCAAATTAGTTTGAGTCAATAACATACTGTTTCACAGTCTCCAGCATGTTCTTCTCAAAAGCAGAATGGAGACAAGTGTACTCAAGTGGAAAAAGCTTAGGACCAGGAGTTGGGAAACCTCAAGTTCTGGATCCTGGATCTGCTGTTAACTAGTTTCATAAGGTAAACGAATGAATAAGTATCATATTAAACTAAAAGCTGTTTTTCAGTTATTAATGGTCAGAAACCTTATTATCTGTCAAAATCCCTTAAAAGTCATTAAAAGTGGAAACAACAAAAAGAATCTGGTTTGATGACACATTAATTCTTGCTGTCAAAAGAAGCCTAAAACAAATAGTTGTCTGCCATGGTCACTGAAGAGTCCAAAACAAAGTACAAATGGAAAGAGGATTCCCTGTTGATCGTAAAATGTTCTGAATGCTTTTGTTTGGAAGTTTATCAGGTTTATGAATAAGTATAAAGAAAATGAATCTTGACTGTTTTGTATTTGTTCAATCAGTGTGAAGAAAACATTATCTTATTTCTTGGAAGTACCCTCTATACTACTCTTCCTTTCAATGGACACAAACTGAATTATTCAATTTGAAACTTGGAATGTATTAGTGGCAAAGACCATTGGAATGAGCACATCCATCAAGAAAAGAGAAGATGCCTTGGTAGAAGTGGGTAGTCTGATTCACAAACATTCATATTGTTGTGGTGGCTTTCTATTGACATATGGTTACCTGAACCCCCACATTATTTGCTGCTATGGCTTTAAATAGATAAGGTATAATACTGTTTCTATGACTATGTCAGATTAAAACATGAAAACAACCAAGATATGTTACTGCAAGACAAACACAACTTAAAAAGAAGCAAAGGAACTGAGAATCACTAAAACTCCTATGATCATGTCTGCTTACATAAACTATATATATCTGGTCTTACATCATGCTGGAAAACTGTTATCCAGCATTGATGTCTTGCTACTTGCCTTGCTACTCTTGCCCTTTTTCCCTACTTGGAACAATACTGACCCCTTCACCTTTGGAGATCAATCTTGTCCCCTATCCCCACAGCTTCCTCCCTACCTCTAATCCTGGGAGATGGAATTGATTTTGCTTTGGCATTCTTTCCTGCAGCTGAGCTATCTTAATCTAAAGGTGGTTAAGTAAAAATTCAGATAGCTGGGCCAAAATATTTTCTTCCAAATGAGGGAGGCACTTTGTTGAAAAACAGCCTCTAATCAATCAGCAAATTTTATGAAGTGCTAAGTTCTGGGGATACATAATATAATAATATCCCTCATAGTTATTTTCCTGGAGACTAAAGTCTATACAGGTTGGGCATCTTGAAATTTGCTCTGCCCTACTCTTTCCTTCCCCTTCCCACTGCCCTTAACAACTCCTACAACAATCCAATCAAAGCTACTACTGATACTGGAAAAGATGGAATCCTTAGTAGCTCTGTGGCAGCTTCATGGCTTCTTTTCCTTTATTACATGTTGCATCTCCCCTACTGGAATGTAAACTCCTTGAGGGGAAGGAATAGCTTAAATTGTATTTCTCTTCCCATTGCTAAGCAGGATACCTAGTAAGTATCAGTCACTTCATAAATTAAATCTTTATTCCTTCTTTCAAGAATTCATTTATGGGAGATTCCTAACTGCCTTCTGATTGATCTGAAAAGAGCATTAAAATAACAGTAAAGAGATATAGTTTAAATTCTGATTTTGCCACAGTACCTAAATGAAATTGGATAAATCATTTAATCTCTTTTTCTCAGTTTTTTTTAATCAGTAAAATAGAGAAGAAAGGTTGATCTCTAAAGTTATTAATTTTTATCCTTTTGCTAAAGAATTATGTCTTTTAGTTTGGACACATGCTTGTAAGGACCATTCTTAAAGAGTCCACAAGTACAGAGAGCCAGCAGATGACACTTCAAAAAGTATGAAATCACTGTAATCATTCCCTACCTCTCCCCTCCCCCATATCTCTATAGCACCTAGTATACTATGGTCCTTGCTCCTGAAGCACAGAGAAAAGCTACCTAATTGATTTAGGGTCATAAAGATAGTCACTGTCAATCAGTCAGCCAGCATTTATTAAGCACCTATTATGAGTGGGCACTGTGTTAAGCACTGAGGATAGAAAGAAAAGCAAACATGTAGCCTGAGACCTCGAGAAATTCATAATCTAATGGGGAAAACAACATGCAAAACAATTACACTTGTGTTGGTGGAACAGCAACTGGAATTTAGATGTTCAACAACATTTTGAACTCAACCATTACATTTTTTTATTTCCAAAATCCTAAATTATATTAATGACTAGTAATTAAAAAATATTAAGTGAGCTAAATATTACCAAATACTTTTCCATTCATAATATACTAGTCAAACAATAAAATCATTACTTATGAATTTTCAATGTAGTAGCTAACACAATGTAGACACATAAGATTAAGGGAAACAATGATTTCAGACCCCAAAATGCTACAGCATAAGAGCTGATCCACTCCATATCAATTCAAATTGTTTCAAACAACAGGGCATTTACCCAAGATGGATATTTGACTGAGAAATAAATGATTTAGAGAATTTCATCCTCAGAAAGTCATTGCAACTTACAAAAGGAAGAAAGGAGAGAGAAAGGGGGAGAGACAGAG
Source organism: Myrmecobius fasciatus (assembly GCA_023553655.1). NCBI lineage: Eukaryota > Metazoa > Chordata > Mammalia > Dasyuromorphia > Myrmecobiidae > Myrmecobius > Myrmecobius fasciatus. The sequence goes on from JAJPUD010004706.1 coordinate 5,307, forward strand.
AGGTGGTAAAAAGAACAGAAATTAGAAGAAGAGAAAGACATTCAGAGCATGTAGCTAAAACAGCCTTCAGCTATTTCTGAATCCTTCCCTACAACACATCTTTGCAACACGCCGCTGACATTAAAAACCTCCCTTGTGCTACAGTGAAACTCATTTTTTTCATTCAAGTACAATTTATCAGATAGTCAGGCCCTGAGGAGGAAGTTAATTTTATGAGCTTCGCAGCAATACTGTGATGCCATAGCTGTATTATAATTGAAATTTCAATATCCTCTCCGGAAAATGTATTGAGATTTTCAGAGAGGGCATAAGTGGCTGTTGTTTTTACATCAATAGCTGACCCCCCCCCCCGAAATTACTTTGAAATCTATTCTCTACTGTTTTCCCTTTCCAAAATCTTATAGACATACTTCTTGCCTTGGAAGAGGTTAGAAACAAAGTCACTGAATAGGCTGAAAGGGAGACAACTTTTTCCTTTGAGTTCTTCCCTACTCCTATTCCTTAAAGACAAGGTGTGATATTGTGACCATTGAAAAAGGGAAAAACCATCTTATTTTCTCTTGAAATAGCAGAATACAGATCTCTGCATCAGTCTAGCATCACTGTACATACCAGAGTTTATTTACAATGATTTATTAGATACAAAGCAGACACTAAGAAAAGATATATTTAAACCAAATACACATTATCCAGGGGTGTCAAAATAGCTTGGGATACTGGAGGCTTATACATTGTTTCAGGAAATCCAACACATAGCCATTAACATATCACACAACATAAAACGATTCCTAATAAATAGGAATAAATTCTCTCCAATTGCTAGAGATGGATCTGTGAGCTCAAAGGGGAGTAGTAAGTACTTCCCTTCAATGGTGTATATCACAACCCATCCTTATCTTGTAATTCTATGTGACTTCTATTCAGGTCTGCCTATAAATACACCACAAGGGATACACTCTATATGCTAAGTAAGGTCCCTGCTCTAGGTCTGAATGCAGCACTTGCTCCAAGACATCTCTTTGATTAGATTCTCCTACACAATTCTTCAGTAGAAATTTTCTGTAGTCTACTTTTGCCCACCAAATGTCCCTCCATTGGTAAAAGCAGGAAATTGTGACTTTAATTCTTCAGAATTATGTTATTTTGGGGCAGCTAGGTGGCATAATAGATAGAGCACCAGCTCTGAAGTCAGGAGGACCCGAGTTCAAATTTGGTCTCAGTACACTTAATACTTCCTAGCTGCGTGACTCTGGGCAAGTCACATAACCCCAATTGCCTCAGGGAAAAAAAAGAAAAAAGAAAGAAATTATGTTATTTTATGTTTTGTGGCCATATAGCATCACAGGATAAGTGCTATAAAAGCATTATTAATAAATAAAAAGACATGTACAAAAAACAAAGACTACGGCTGTCTGGGTATGTCTACAGGCAATACCCACTGCATTATATATACACATATACATATATATACATATATATATATATATATATATATATATCTTAAAATACAGATTGGTTTCTATAGATTTTCATATCAAAAGTATAAGTGGTTAATATTTGATATGATATGAATTGAAATTAAGAACTACTTTTGACATAATATAGCTTCAAAGACTACTTGAAGAATTATTCAAAATTGAGTTGTATTAAAAATTATTAAGACAATTTTTATTTGGCTTAGTTTTATGCTAAGTCAAATATATTTATACATACTAGTTAAAATGAGTTCACTGATAAAGGCTGACAAATCAGCAATCAGACACATGAAAGGAGACTGTCAGTGTTTACAATGAAAAGTTAATTCATTGTTTTTAAATGAAAAGTTTTTGTCTTATTATAGATGAAATGAATTAGGAACTATTAGTAAGAAGGAGGAACTTATTGTCTCTGTCTCTCTTTTTGAATTTCAGGCTATCTCTGTCTCTGTATCACTCTGTGTCTCTCTCCTTCTCTCTCTTCCCCCCTCTCTTTTCCCTTTTATTAAAAGAGAGACTTAAATGAAGACTTTCAAGCCACTGTGTGTAAACTAAGGGAGTCTATTTTGTAGAACATTATTTAACACTCTGTAAAATCTGAAGCAGGCTCTACCACCTTGGGATGACTGTTAGGTACAATAAAAATGATATAGGATTGTTTTGTATTTGCAGACAGAGACACCCATTCATTAAAGCTCAAGATACATGAGAGGCAGAGCCATTATTAAAGCCATTGTTGCTGCTTTTTCAAATGTACCAATCTGTCAAGTAACCTCCTTTCTTTTTAGCTCATGCTGCTACACAAATGGCATCGCTGTCCCAATAAGATTGGTGCTGTACTGAATGTAATTGCAGAAGCCAGTTCACAGGGCTCTAATTAATTTCTTCATAAACTATACATTAAAGAAAAGTGAAAGCATCACTCAAAAGATATAGTTGTGTGGGTCTCCTTCAATAGCTCTTACATATTGGGTCCTTTTTTGAGGTTCAAAAGGTTTTTAATGGGTTTTCTGCAAGAAAATTCCCCATATTAAATGAATGGGAATGCTGCCAGAAAAAGGACAGATGAAGTAGGGCCACACATCATCTTTACAATATGGATTAATTTGTGAAATTCATTGTAGCAGCTCTGTAAGAAGAGAGCTTCTACACAACCTATCACTCTCCATTTACTTGGAACACTTAAAGTTAATTCCTCTTTCCAATTTCGACCATATTTTATTAGCCAAACTATTTAAAAGTGCATTGTAAGATGAACTTTCACTAAGGAATTAAGCACTAACTCCTGACAAAGCAGTTATTATCATGAGATAATTGACCTTATTTGAGACGTAAGCATCCTGAGGCAAAGTTGAGTGTACTTAATCCAGGCAGGTTAATTATCTAGTGATTACAGTGCTTTGAAAGGTATTACTGCTAAGAACCATTTACAAAATGAGACTCCTAAAAAAACTTCTTAATTTAATAAAAATTAAAGGCAAGGAAAATAATCAAGTTCTCTACTCATGTATTATTGGGTAATGACTACATAGCTGTGTTACTGTCTTGGCACCAATGGAAATATAATACCCTTTAGGTGTACTGAATGTCTTCAAGGAAATTTATTATATGGGCATTCAATTAGGAAGTAGCTGCTTGTGGAAAAGTAGATTTGGATTGCAGATTACAAAATTGTAAGACACAAATCAAAAATCTATGTCTATTTTTCTTTGTACCTTCTTCAAGTATGATGACAGCTAGAGCTTAATCCAGAATAATGAATCATTAATTCAGAGGCTGTCTGTGACCATCACTTTTTAGTTCAATTTAATTAAGTCCCTACTATGGATATGTTTTCGCACATGTTTTTCTTACATGATAATCTATGGATTAGGTTATTTTTCAGTGCTTGGATGTTTTTTTGTGACTTATACAGAATTTAAATAGTAAGCTATTTAATATATAGTGAATATTCAAATTTGATAGAACATTAATGAATATCTGTTCAATATCTATTTTCCCTGAGGCTATTTCAGATTTCACTCAGAATATTATTAACCAAAATTTTTTTCCATGACCTCAGGTTCAATAAGAAAGATAGCTTTTCTACCTTGGGCCACCTAACAGATCACAAGAAGGAGACTGGCAAAACCAAGTGACACGGGGTAGATGCTGCGTGAATGTCTTCAAAGTACAGAAGAGGCCAAGTTAATGCGAAAGAGCAATCATACCAAAGAGTGACTATGAGAAGACAATAAATATGTAATCTTCTTACAGACAATATAGTGAAGCAATGATTTGCTAGACCTTGAATTTTCTGAGTAAATGATTACTTAGCATAATGAACTTTTATGGTTGGAAATAATTTCAAGTCATGTTATTAGGATGAGAATTCAGGCTTAAATACAGGCACGTAAATAAAACTGTACAATTAACAAGAATTAGAATCCATGTCACCTAAATTTTTGCAAAACATGTTTACTTCCCATCTCTGCAAACCTGTAATTTAAATTTAATTATTTTACTATTAAAAAGATCTTTTGTGGAAATCAACAGATTGCCCCAAATTTCTAACAATACTAAAAATAGGTACATCTATATTTAACAATTTATTTGGTACTTAAGGAGAAATCAATACATACTTACTACCCGATCTGCAGATTCTTATAATAAAACAAAATTAAAACTGATTTGCAAGGATACAAAATAAAAATGAAGAGTTATAGAGAATTGTTCATTCAGTCAACAAGCATTTTTCTAAGTGATTATAATGTGCCAGAATTGGGCTAAGCTTTGGGGATGTAAAGAAAAGCAAAAAACAGTCCCTGTCCTCAAGGAACTGATGTTATAATGGAAAAAAAAAAGAATAGAAATATTTATATTTAACATGTACTCCATGTGAATGTCAATGTGGTACCAGTAAATGTCAGAGATTGGGAAGAGATAGGCCTACAAAGGGCCACCTGTTGAGCAGTTGATAATCTGAGTGCATTCTTGAAAAGGTGAGGAGGAGAAACCTGCAGACATGCAGGACGATCAGCCCGAAACATGGATGAGTGTAGAGGGTGAAGATGAGCTAACAGGCCAGGAAAGCTGGATTTGTGGAATGTATACATAGGGGAGGAAGAAATAGACTGGAAACATGGGAAGGGGCCAAGTTGGGAAGGGCTTTACATACAAAAGGAGAATTTTCTCTTTCATACTGACTGGGAGATCCCTGTTTTCTGAATACAAGGTGATGGGGTCAAGCTGCACTGTGCAGCGCGGCTCTAAATGGGGAGATTCCCCAGGCAGCAGCAACTACTGCAGTAGTCCAGAGGTGATGGGAGCCTGTCTTATATGGGAGGTGTCATAAAGATGGAAGGGATAAGACTTGACAATAGATTAGCTCTATCAGATCTATATATATTCATATATCTATGAATGGGAGCAAGGAGCTGAGGATAACACTGAGGTTGTAAGCCTAGCAACTAAGAGGAAGGTGGCAGCTTCAATGATAATATGGACATTAGGAAGAACATTTAACATCTTAAGACAAAAAGGGAGGGGGCTACTTACCTAAAACACTATTGGTATCAGTGATACATTTTTATCATTCCTACTAATGCTCAATGTCAATATGTCCTACCATCCCTATTACAAATGAGTGAGGATTTTGTAGCATCCCATTCATGATGCATAAATATTAAGGCTGGCAGAAAAAAACATTCAGAACATATATTAAAATGTGACCATTCATGTGGGAAAACTGGGACAACTGATACATTGCTGGTGGAATTGTAAATGGATTCAACCATTCTGGAGAGCAATTTGGAACTAGGCTCAAAGAGTTATCAAACTGTGCATACCCTTTGTCACAGCAGTGTTTTTACTAGGCCTATATCCCAAAGAGATCTTAAAGGAAGGAAAGGGACCCACATGTGCAAGAATGTTTGTGGCAGCCCTTTTTGTAGTGGCAAGAAACTAGAAACTGAATGGATGCCCATCAGTTAGGGAATGGCTGAATAAATTATGATATATGAATGTTATGGAATATTATTATTCTATAAGAAATGACCAGCAGGATGCTGAGTGAAATCAGCAGAATCAGGAGATCATTATATACGGCAACAACAAGATTATATATGATGATCAATGCTGATGGATGTGGCTCTCTTCAACAATGAGATGTTTTCAAACCAGTTCCAATTTTTCAGTGATGAAGAAAGCCATTTACACCCAGAGAGAGGCCTGTGGGAACTGAGTGTGGACCAAAACATAGCATTTTTACTCTTTCTGTTGATGTTTGTTGCATTTTGTTTTCCTTCTCAGGTTTTTTTTCTTTCTAGATCCGATTTTCCTTGTGTAGCAAGATACTTGTATAAATATGTATACATATTTTGGATTTATCATATATTTTAACATATATAACATGTATTGGTCTACTTGCTATCTGGGGGGGAGAGGAGGGAAAAATTTGCAACAGAAAGTTTTTCAAGGGTGAATGTTGAAAAATTACCTATGCATATGTTTTGTAAATTTAAAAAAATGTGATCATTCAAATTTATCCTTCTGGGGGACTGAAGGAAAAACTGGGTAGGAGGGAAAGGAAGAAATATGTTTTATCAATCAAGTTTTATTATAACTCAAATCTCTGAGTAATTATGATACTATTCCAAATGGGGCTTTTAAGGCTGCAAATAAGACAAACTTTTTTTTTTTTTTTAAGCAAACATCAATTTTATATAAGATATATCCCAAGGAAGATAAAAATTCAAGGACTATAGCATTTTATATGTAGAAAAACTCATAGAGATCATGTAACTTTAAACTGCCTCACTTAAAGGTAGCAGAGGCTCAGTGGGGCAGGTCCCAACATATGTTCTTTCCAACATGCAACATCACCTCTTGTCTAAATATGCTTTATAAAATAAACATAAAATACGTTCTGCCCAATGATTTATCTGAAATAGTAAATAGAAGTATCTGAAATAGGTCTAGTCTGATTTTATATGAAGTTAGTATGAAAAGAATGTTTTATTACTTCAAACTCAAGTGCTAATGGGTACAAATAATCAAAATGAAGAAATTTAATGGGAATTCATAACAGGTCAACATCTAACAAACTCCCCAGGATCTTATATGGATGTTTTATCACAACATGGAGGAGACCATGAGCTCCTGACAGTTCTGCCCCCAAGACACAAGCTACTGGGTTCTCCTAGTGCTGAATTAATTTATAAACACATAAAAGCAAAATGGCTAGGCTAAGAAATTTAAAAACCTCACATTAAAAAGCAGCAAACAAACAAAATACATCCAACAGTTTTTAGCCTAGAGAAAAATGATTTCAACTGACAGTGTAGCAAGAACAGAAAAGTGGGCTGGATTTGGAGGTAAAGAACATAGGTTCAAATCTGGGCTTTGACAGTTAATACTTGTTTTACCTTGCACCTTTATATCTCTGAGTGTCAGTTTCCTCATCCATTAAATGAGGGGGGTGGACTAACTCCAGTATCTAAATAGAGGAATTTAGCATCCCAGGAACCCTTTACCCCTGAGGAATTTCCTAAATATTCATGAGAAACAGTCAAGTCTGTTCAATTTTTCCTTTATGGTCATCCCTTTTCTCCATTTAGACTTCTTTCCTATTTCAAGTTTAATCACTTCCTTCTTAAACTCTTGGAATAGTCTTCTAATGATTTCTGGCCCACCTTCCACAGAGCTGGCCCTGCTAAGGCACAGGCCTGACCTCCTCAGAGCCCTTCTTAAAAGCCTTCAATGGTTCCCTATTGCCTCTAGGATGAAATACTGAAAAAACTGGGTTTGCAACAATTACCCTCCTTGAGCACTCTTCGTGCTGGTCAAATAGACCTGTAAGAAGTTCCCCTTCCCTGGTTTTTCATTTCTTTCAAATACGTGTCTTTGCACCAGGTAGTTGGTCCTCCAAGTCTAAAATGCTTTCTTCTCCTTACTTTCAATTCATAGGATGTCTGCCTTTTACACAGAAATCAAGGGTCACTCTCTGAAAGAAATTTTTCCTCTTCTTTTATAGTTACTTGTATTCTTTCCCTATTGAAATTAATTTGTGTAAATTGGGAAAAATGGTTTTTTTGCCTTCTGAATTTAATAATAATAATTTAATAATAAATATTAAATAAAACAGGCATCTACACCTTCTCCTCCCCATACATACACAAAGGAGGATTTAGGAAGAATTAGGAAAAATGAAAATTTTGAAATAGTAAAGACTAAATTAAGGTAAATTTACCACAGCACACCTAAGACTACAATAACATTTTTTTGGTTGAAGCTAGTCTTTATGAGCATAATAAGACTCCTGAAGGACAATTTAAAGTAAATAAAACAACAGATACATAGTTTTTTTAAAAGGTAACTTACGGTTTCATTTCCAAAAAGGATGTCAACATAAGGCATAACTTTCATCATTGGTTCCTTGAAGAACTGACTAATAAATGGTGCAGAAAGATTCAAAGTGAAGATCTTATTGCTTTCAGAAGCTTGGCGAGCTATTTTTAATATAGATTCTGGTGAAACGGTAAGAAAAAAGCCCTGTAGATTTAAAAAAAATCAGTGAAGAAAGTTAGAAACCACAGCTTGAAGAAAGCCACTTCCAATAAATGAATGAGCCATTAGACTCGTGACTTATTCAAAATAAAAAACATTTTAAAACCACATTGCAATGTCAGTTACAGCAAAGTCAGAGTGGGCAACAGATTATGACACCTGAATACTATATTACAGGCAAAACTTTTCCATGATTAAGGTTCACAATATAAAGCTTTTCTTATTTATTACATTGGTTAAGATGTGATTGGAATCTGAAGCATTTGGGTTGAAATACACAAAACATAAAAAGTTTGTAAAATTCAATTCAAACCAGGAGTTACTTACAAATGTGAAGTTTGAAAGATAATGTCATAGAACCAATCATTTGGCTCAATCAAACTTAGTATAGCTTTTCATGCTGTTTTAGGGATCAGTAACTAAGAAATTAGAGACAGGAGATTGTCCTTCTTATTAAAGGTCCTCTGGCAATTATTTTGAGAATCAATGTTGTATAAGGAATATTGTGCTAACCATATTGGCTTGTGACTGGGGCCAAGTCATTAGTACCCAGGAAACATACTAGAAATAAAAGTGAAGAATAGTTATTTATCTTCACTGGTAGAGGGAGTTTCCTCACTGCAACATCCCTATAGCAATGAAATTACAAGTGTGCTCCAATCCTTGTAAAAAAAAAAATTATATAACAATATAGTCTAAGAAACACTAAATTAGGAATATGATATAAACAACATTCTGTCTCATAATATATCCATGAACCCAAATAGGCAGTGGAGAAGTCACAGATACAAAAATAACCAAAAACAATTTATTAAGTACCTACCTTTGCAGAAAACACTTTGCAAAAGCATGCAATAGTAAAGGTTCAATTTAGTTCAAAAAACATTTATTAAGTGTCTTGTTCTCACTTAACAAGGAGACTGAATATATTAACAAACAGCTACAGTGGATGATATTACATAAGAACTCTTAACAAAGTGCTTCATGTGATATGAGGAGATTAAGAAAAGTTCTGGATGAGTTTGGGTTGGCGCACATCACAGATGGTATCAGATTACAATGCAAAAGAGCAGGGATTAAACACATACAGTAATGCATTGTTGGTGGAATTGTGACCAGGTCTAGTCATTCTGGAAAGCATTTTGGATTGATAGCTGAAAAGTTATTAATTTTGACCCAGAGATAACATTTAAGCAAAACTCCAAAGAAATCGAACAAATAATAAAAAGACCCATAGAATCACAAATACTTATAAAAGCTCTTTCAGGTAGCAAGGAATGGAAACTAATGGAATGTTTCTGAATTGGTGAATGGCTGAACAAATTATGGTATATGAACGTGATAGAATATTTTTTGTGCTATCAGAAATTACAAATGGATATTTTCAGAGAAACTTGGAAAGACTTGTATTAACTGATGCAGAATAAAGTGAGAATTTAGAGAATATTTTATTAAAAAATAACATTTGAAAGGCAGACTTTGAAAGACTTAAGAACCCTGATGAATACAGTGACCAGCTATAATTCCAGAGGATGATCAATGAGATGCTACTCATGCTCCCTGCCAGAGAAGAGATGGATTCAAGACTAGGGTTGAAATGTGGCTTTGGATGTAGTCAATGTGGGAATTATGTTTTACTTGGCTATAAGTACTTATTACAAGGTGTTTTTTTTTTCCCTTTCTTTTTTCAAGAGAGAGGTAAGTAGGAAAAAAGTAGATTTTTGTTGACTGAAAATAATTTTTTAAAATAAGAAGAACCTTAAGTTATGACTGGGAATTGAAGAGAGAAAGAAGGATAGAAAGGACATTTCAGGCAAATGGAAAAGTGCAAAGAAGCAGGAGAGCTTAGAATGTATTTGGGAGAGGAGAATATAGTTCGAGTTGTCTGGTACGTGTAGTAGATAAGCAACAATTATATCATAAAAAGTTGGAAAAGAAGTTTAGTGCCAGAATATGGTAGGCCTTCCATGCCATGCAGAAGAGTATTAGCTTTGTCTGGTAAGTAAATTAAAATTCCTCAAGATGAATGAACAAAGTACTGACAACCATAACTGAAAACATCATGAAGGATAAACAGGGAGGTGGGCAGCAGGAGGCAGGAGAGGCAAGATTTATAAGTAGTCAGATGGGTACAAAGTAGAGTCTGGGGGAACAAAAAAACAGTGGCAAGATAAAAGAAATACTTTAGAGCTAGAATTAAAAAGTCTTGGTAACTACTTCTTAGATATGAAAGAGACAGGGGAGAGGTCATGTGACAATGTTTAGTGCAGGAAATGTGGTCAGGAAAGCCTATATTCAAATCCTACCTCTGAAATTGCTAGCAGTGTGACCATGGGAAGTCATATAATTTCTTTTTTGTTTCTTTTCTTTCTTTTTTTTTTTTCTTTTTTCCTGAGGCAGTTGGGGTTAAGTGACTTGCCCAGGGTCACACAGCTAAAAAGTATTAAGTGTCTGAGGCCAAATTTGAACTCAGATCCTCCTTACTTCAGGGCTGGTGCTCTATCCACTGCGCCACCTAGCTGCCCCAAGACTGAATTTCTTTATCTGTAAAATGGGGCCAAAAAATAACTTTAGTTCTTCATCTGTCTGTTGTGAAGATCAAGTAAGATTATACACACACACACACACACAAATATAAATTGCTTTGCAAATTTTAAAGCACAATGTAAATTTCAAATATTAATATTGTTCCTACTATCATTACAGCAGCATGATAAGAATACTTTCTTCTGCTTTTTACTCCTTTTAAAGTAAAATATATAATAGTTTTTTCCCCGAGATATTTAACAAGAAAATTCTTTACATTGTTTATTTAAGATTTTGAATTCCAAAGTTTTCTCTATTCCTCCTTTTCCTTCTTCCAAAGAAGGCAGGCAGTTTAATCTAGTTTATATAAGTGCTTTCATGTAAAACATATTTCTATATCAGTCAAAGTTATGAAATAACAGATCAAAAGAAAAAAAAACAGGAAAAAGAATTAAGTGAAAAAAATGTGCATCTATCCGCATTCCAATTCCATCACTTCTTTATCTGGTTATGAATAGCATTTTTCTTTATGAATCCTTTATACTTGTCATGGATCATTGTGTTGCTGAGAAGAGCTGATTCAATCATAGTTAAGGATCACCCAATGTTGCTGATATGGTGTATGATGTTTTCCTGGTTCTGCTCATTTTGCTTTGCATCAGTTCTTTCCAAGTTTTTCTGAAATCTGTCTATGCATCATTTTTTATTGCATAATAGCATTGTATTATTCATTAATTACAACTTATCCAGTTACTCTCCAATTGATGGCACCCCCTCAATTTCCAATGTTTTGCTACCATGAAAAGTGCTGCTATAAATATTTTTCTCTTTTTGATCTTTTGGGATAGAGACCTATTCACAGCTATTGGTCAAATATTACAAAAAAGTTAAGTGATAAATGTTGGAGAGGACGCAGGAAAATTGGGATACTAAGGTACTGCAGGTGGAAATGTAATCTGATCCAATCAATTTGGAAATAAGATTAAAGGACAACCAAACTGCACATCCTTTGACACAGACTTTTTACAGAAGAGTTGGACTCGGGTTGTGGAATACTGCATATTACAAAGAATCTTCAATATGTTATACTGAACTGTTTTTTCCCTTCTTCTTTATTCTTTATTATTAAAAATGGTTCCCCAGGGAAAAGAAGGAAAACACTGGGAAATGCAGATGATGAAAAACAAAAGATATAAATAAATTTATTTTTTAAAAAAAGGAGAGATAAGAGTGGGTAAACTGACGCTTACAAATAAGAAAGTGAAGTTGGTCAGTCATGTGACAATGAGCAATGATAATGAAAGTCAGAAATGACAATGAAAGTCAGAAGGAGGAGCAGACTTAAAGAAAAAAGGATAGGGGTGGAGCCATGGTGGCGGAGATCAGACAGGATTCTCTGTAACCTCCTCTAACCTCCCCTCAAACCAACAACATATGAAGCCTCAAGACTGATTCTGAAGCAAAAAAATCCACAGTATCTGGAGAACAACACGATTCTAGAAGAAGATACTCTGGAAGAACCTCAAAACAGGTCTGTTTTAATTGGGCAGGGGGTGGCCTACTGAACCCAGACTGCAGCGCAGGGAGACCAGGGCAGGGAGCTGGAACAGGAGTCGGAACAGGAGTGGGAGCGTTGTGCTTTTCACACACCTGGGAGTCTTCTGGGGGCCACTTGGGCCAATCTGTCCTGATTGTGGGCAGGTGGTTTGGAGGGTCTGCCTTTTGAGGGGGATAGATTGTGAACCACTGAACCCCTGATGAGCATCGGACCTAGCTGCCATTACACAGCACCTTAAAGCAATCAATCAAACAACAGGACTGATAAGCACCAGAAATAATTCAATCAGCAGAGCTGCCCAGCCCCTGACATAATTCAATCAGCAGAACTGCCCAGTTCCTGAAATAACTCAATCAGCAGAACTGCCCCAGGGCAAATTAAAGCAGCTGTCCCACCTTTACCCTAAATAGACCTCACACCTTTAAAAAAAAAAATGAATAAAAAAACCAAAAAGAGTTCTCACCATAGACAACTTTTATGGAGAGAGGGAAGAACAGACCTCAAATCCTGAGGCCCCTAAAGGTAAAGCAACTCCAGAAAAAGCCCCAAAGAGAGACATAAATTGGTCTCCATGTCACAAGGCTTTCTTTGAAGATTGCATAAAAAATCTTAAAAGAGAGCTAGAAGAAACATGGGGAAACGAAATGAGATCACTGCAAAATAAAATAGAAAAAATGGAAAAAGAATGCAATGAACAAAAAAATGTAATTGGGCAATTGCAAAAGGAACTAAAAACAGTAACTGAAGAAAATAAGACATTAAAAATTAGAATCGAACAATTGGAAATTAATGATTCATCAAGACTTCAAGAATCAGTTGAACAAAAACAAAAAAATGAAAAGATAGAGAAAAACATGAAATATCTCCTAGGAAAAACAACTGACGTGGAAAATAGATCTAGGAGAGACAATCTAAGGATTACAGGGCTTCCTGAAAGCCATGATGAAAAAAAGAACCTGGACACTATATTCCAGGAAATCATAAAAGAAAAGTGCCCTGATATTTTACACCCAGAAGGCAAAATACTCCTTGAAACAATCCACCGATCACCTCCTGAAAGAAACCCAAAAAGTTAAGTCCCCCAGAAATATCGTGGCTAAATTCCAGAACTATCATACCAAGGAAAAGATATTACAAGAAGCCAGAAAGAAACAATTTAAATATCGGGGAGCTACAATTAGGATCACACAGGACCTAGCAGCTTCTACTTTGAAGGATCGAAGGGCCTGGAATCAGATATTCCAAAGGGCAAAGGAACTTGGATTACAGCCAAGAATAAGTTACCCAGCTAGAATGAGCATTATCTTCCAGGGAAGAAGATGGTCATTCAATGATATAGGAGAATTTCACCTATTTCTACTGAAAAGACCAGAACTGAACAAAAAATTTGATCTACAAACACAGAACACAAGAGAAACATAAAAAGGTAACAAGAAAAAATAACTCTTGAGAACTATATTTATGTTATAGATACTTACAGAATGAGGGTTGATTTTATGACTCGATTATTACATTATGATTATGATATGATTACTGTGATTTTATGATTATTATCATATGATTACTGTGATTTTATGATTATTATTATATGTTTATTGTGATTTTATGAATCTTATGATATGATAAACTGAAAAAGAAATTAGAGGTAGAAAAGGGATAACACTGGAAGAAGAGGAAAAGGAGGTAAAATAAGGGAAATTACATCACATTGAGGCAAAGAAAACCTATAATGACTGAGGGGAGAAAAGGGAGGGGAATGAGAATTGGGTTAATCTCCATCTCATCAGATTTGGCTCAGAGGGAATAATAGACGTACTTATAAGGAACCGGGAGGGAAAGGGGGGAAAAAAGGGGTGGGTGGGGCTCTAAAGGGGAAGGATTGTTTGAGGGAAGTGGTTTTCAAAAGCAAAATAGTAGGGAGGAGGGAAAGGGGATAAGAAAGAGAAAAGCATAAGCTAGGGTAAATAAGATGGCAGGAAATACAGAATTAGTTATTTTAACTGTGAATGTGAATGGAATGAACTCTCCCTTAAAGCAGAAGCAGATAGCAGAGTGGATTAAAAACCAGAATCCAACAATATGTTGTATACAAGAAACACAACTAAAACATAGAGATACATGCAGGGTGAAGGTAAAAGGCTGGAGCAGAATCTATTATGCTTCAGGTGAACAAAAAAAAGCAGGGGTAGCAATCCTGATCTCAGACCAAGTAAAAGCAAAGATAGACTTAATTAAAAGAGACAAAGAAGGAAATTATATCTTCCTAAAGGGTACCATAGATGATGAAGCAATATCAATACTAAACATATATGCACCAAGTGGTATAGCATGGAAATTCCTAGAGGAAAGGTTCAGAGAGATGCAAGAAGAAATAGACAGCAAAACTATAATAGTGGGGGATCTCAACCTCCCTCTCTCAGAACTTGATAAATCAAACCACAAAATAAATAAGAAAGAAGTTAAGGAGGTAAACAAAATGTTAGAAAAGTTAGGTATGATAGATCTTTGGAGGAAATTAAATGGAGACAGAAAGGAGTTTACTTTTTTCTCAGCAGTCCATGGAACTTATACAAAAATTGACCATGTGTTAGGACACAAAAACCTCAAAATCAAATGCAGGAAGGCAGAAATAATAAATGCATTTTTTTCAGATCATGACGGAATAAAAATCACATGCAATATAAGGCCAGGAGAAAATAGACCAAAAAGCAGTTGGAAACTAAATAATTTTATCCTAAAGAATGAATGGGTGAAACAGCAAATTACAGACACAATTACTAATTTCATTCAAGAGAATGACAATAATGAGACCACATACCAAAATTTGTGGGATACAGCCAAAGCGGTAATAAGGGGAAATTTTATATCTCTAGATGCTTATTTGCATAAAATAGAAAAAGAGAAAATCAATGAATTGGGCTTGCAACTAAAAAAGCTAGAGAAAGAACAAATTAAAAACCCCCAATCAAATACCAAACTTGAAATCCTAAAAATAAAAGGAGAGATTAGTAAAATTGAAAGTAAAAAAACTATTGAATTAATAAATAAAATTAAAAGTTGGTTTTATGAAAGAACCAACAAAATAGATAAACCTCTAGTTAATTTAATTAGAAAAAGGAAAGAGGAAAATCAAATTGTTAGTCTCAAAAATGAAAAGGGAGAACTTTCCACCAAGGAAGAGGAAATTAGAGCAATAATCAGGAGTTACTTTGCCCAACTGTATGCCAATAAATTTGATAACCTAAGTGAAATGGAGGAATATCTACAAAAATATAGATTGCCCAGATTAACAGAAGAGGAAATAAATTACTTAAATAGTCCCATTTCAGAAAAAGGAATAGAACAAGTCATTAACCAACTCCCTAAGAAAAAATCCCCAGGCCCAGATGGATTTACATGTGAATTCTACCAAACAATTAAAAAACAGTTAACTCCAATATTATATAAACTATTTGAAAAAATAGGGAATGAAGGACTCCTACCAAACTCTTTTTATGATACAGACATGGTACTGATACCTAAACCAGGTAAAACAAAAACAGAGAAAGAAAATTATAGACCAATCTCCTTAATGAATATTGATGCAAAAATCTTAAATAAAATATTAGCAAAGAGATTACAGAAAATCATTCCTAGAATAATACACCATGACCAAGTAGGATTTATACCAGGAATGCAGGGATGGTTCAATATTAGGAAAACTATTAACATAATTGACTATATTAATAACCAAACTAACAAAAACCATATGATAATCTCAATAGATGCGGAAAAAGCATTTGATAAAATCCAACATCCATTCCTATTAAAAACATTAGAGAGTACAGGAATTAATGGACTTTTCCTTAAAATAGTCAGTAGCATCTATTTAAAACCATCAGCTAACATCATATGTAATGGTGATAAACTGGAACCATTCCCAATAAGATCAGGGGTGAAACAAGGTTGCCCACTATCACCATTACTGTTCAATACTGTATTAGAAATGCAAGCCTTGGCAATAAGACAAGAAAAAGAGATTAAAGGAATTAGAGTAGGTCATGAGGAAACCAAATTATCACTCTTTGCAGATGATATGATGGTCTACTTAGAGAACCCTAGAGAATCAACTAAAAAACTATTAGAATTAATCCACAACTTTAGCAAAGTTGCAGGATACAAAATAAATCCACATAAATCATCAGCATTTTTATACATCACCAACAAAATGCAACAGCAAGAGATACAAAGAGAAATTCCATTCAAAATAACTATCTTTAGTATAAAATATTTGGGAATATATCTGCCAAGGGAAAGTCAGGATCTATATGAGCAAAACTACAAAACACTCTCCACACAAATAAAGTCAGATCTAAACAATTGGAAAAACATCAAGTGCTCTTGGATAGGTCGAGCGAATATAATAAAGATGGCAATAGTACCTAAACTAATCTATCTATTTAGTGCTATACCTATCAAACTCCCAAGAGATTATTTAACTGAACTAGAAAAAATAACAACAAAATTCATCTGGAAAAACAAAAGGTCAAGAATTTCAAGGGAATTAATGAAAAAAAATGCAAATGAGGGTGGCCTAGCTGCACCAGATCTAAAACTATATTATAAAGCAGTGGTCACCAAAACCATTTGGTACTGGATAAGAAATAGAGTAGTGGATCAGTGGAATAGGTTAGGTTCCCAGAACAAAATACTCAATGACAATTGTAATCCAGTGTTTGATAAACCCAAAGACCCCAGTTTTTGGGATAAAAACTCACTATTTGACAAAAACTGCTGGGATAATTGGAAACTAGTCTGGAAGAAATTAGGCATTGACCCACACCTAACACCATATACCAAGATAAGGTCAAAATGGATTCATGATCTAGGCATAAAGAATGATATTATAAACAAATTAGAACAATGTAGGATGGTTTACCTCTCAGACCTGTGGAGGGGGAAGGAATTTGTGACCAAAGAAGAACTAGAGGTCATCATTAATCACAAAATAGATAAGTTTGACTATATCAAGTTGAAAAGTTTTTGTACAAACAAAATGAATGCAGACAAGATTAGAAGGGTAGCAGTAAACTGGGAAAATATTTTTACATCCAAAGGTTCTGATAAAGGCCTCATTTCTAAAATATATAGAGAATTGACTCAAATATATAAGAATTCAAGCCATTCTCCAATTGACAAATGGTCAAAAGATATGAACAGACAATTTTCAGACGAACAAATTGAAACTATTTCCGGTCACATGAAAAGGTGCTCCAAGTCACTATTGATCAGAGAAATGCAAATTAAGACAACTCTGAGATACCACTACACACCTGTCAGATTGGCTAAAATGACAGGAAATGATAATGATAGCTGTTGGAGGGGATGTGGGAAAACTGGGACACTGATACATTGTTGGTGGAACTGTGAACGGATCCAACCATTCTGGAGAGCAATTTGGAGCTATGCTCAAAAAGTTATCAAACTGTGCATACCCCTTGACCCAGCAGTGTTTCTACTGGGCCTATATCCCAAAGAGATTTTAAAGGAGGGAAAGGGACCCACATGTGCAAAAATGTTTGTGGCAGCCCTTTTTGTAGTGGCAAGAAACTGGAAATTGAAAAGATGCCCATCAATTGGAGAATGGCTGAATAAATTATGGTATATGAATGTTATGGAATATTATTGTTCTGTAAGAAATGACCAACAGGAGGATTTCAGAGAGGATTGGAGAGATTTGCATGAACTGATGCTGAGTGAAATCAGCAGAACCAGGAGAACATTATACACAGCAACAAGACTATACGATGATCAATTTTGATGGACATTGTTCTCCTCAACAATGATGTGATTCAAACCAGTTGTGCTGCGATGAAAATAGTCATATACATCCAGAGAGAGGCCTGTGGGAACTGAGAGTGAACCACAACACAGCATTTTAACGCTTTCTGTGAATATTTCCATGCATTCTGTTTTCCTTCTTAGGTTGTTTTTTTTTTTCTTTTTCTCTTTCTAGATCTGATGTTTCTTGTGCAGTAAGATAACTGTATAGATATGTATACATGTATTGTATTTATCATATAATTTATCCTATCTAGCATGTATTAGATTACCTGTTATCTAG
>JAJPUD010004706.1:23614-61577 GCA_023553655.1 Myrmecobius fasciatus
AAAAAAAAAAGAAAAAAGGATAATGAGTTACTTTAGGTACATATTGAAACTAAGGGCTGCTACAGATATACAGATGGAGATGTCGTCCCTTCCTGGCAGTTACGAATTTGAGGATGGAGTTTAGAAGAGATATCAGGAGTTGAAATAAGGATGAGGGAGACCACTGAGATGATCACTGGAGTCATAGGAGTAAATAAAATTCCTAAGGTAGGAATTTAAAGAGAAAGGGGACCTGAACAGATTGTTTAGGAACAATGGATACATTAACAAATCGGGAAGAAAATTAAGAGTTAGCAAAATGGTTGGAGCAGGAACAGTTCAAGAGATAAGAAAAGAAACCATAAAGGATGGTATCTCAGAAGCCAGAGCATCAAGGTCTCCTGGGAGGTAGAATTGAGAGTTGTAGAAAAGCCAAGGATGATGTAATCCCCAAAGTAAAGAGGGGAAGGCAATTAGGCTTGGAAATTAGGAGGTCACTGGAGTGCTTGAGAGAATAGTTTTAATAGAGTGATAAAGATAGAAGCACATTAGTAAGCAGTTGTTTCCTCTGTGTTTTGATGAGTCTATTTCATTTTTTGTGCTATACCCAATAAGTTCAAAAAATCAAATAAAAAGCAGTGGAAGAAGAGGGAGCAATTCTTTTAAAATGTCAATAAAATAGTCTCTTGATGACCAAAATACTGAAGTCGGGAGAATGAGATTCACTTTGCTATTTAGAAGCTTCACTTTTCTGCATTTATAGGAGTTCATTCATATGTACCAATTCTTTAAAGGATTTAATGTCTCATAAATGCCAAGAAATTTTCAATAGATGTAGTAGTCTTAAGCTAAAATGTTAATATTATTTCTAATAACCACTAAGACAATAGTTCCTTATTAGTACTGTATATAACTTTACCTAAGATTTATGATCTATTCTATAATTTATCCAAAACAAGTTTAGATGTTCTTGAAAATAAAGAATAATGGTCATAGGAACCTAAGTATTTAAAAAATATTGTCATCCCCTAGCCCACCAAATACCATGTCACTTGAAAACAATGAACATACAAGCTGCTTCCTTTGCTATTTTGGTAACTTGTAGAATTAAAGTGAACAGTTTATATAACATCTTGTCTCCATAGTAATATGTACTGGCTTTTAGTGTTTCATCTAATGAGCTGAGTTTAAAGCAAATTTTCTTTTCTTTTCTTTCCTTTAAAAAAAAAAGTTCTAGCATAAAATAAAAACCTTCCAGAGCTAGCACATTGCCAGCTGTGGATAAACCACAGATAGCTGTGGAGTGGTCTATATAAATAGTAACCTGGTCAAATAATTAGGCTTCTCACCAATTTTAGACTGAAAACTTGATCTGTGCTAAAATCCATCTGATTGTAATTTAAGGTGCAGAACATTATTCCCCTGGAGAGCAACACTGGCCCAATTCCAAGATATGTGTCTGTGTGTATTTTTCTTTAAAATGCGCCACAAGGGTATTATGATGCAGATATTATGACATGCATTTTGGTTCTCTGTACTGAAGGCCATGAACTTACAAAAACAACAGGCTTCTTCATTTAAAAAAAAATAAAGCAAGTTCACAATTGAAATTCACCCCATTTTTTACTTATCTCCCTCTTTTTTAAAAAAAGTAAATACTCAGAATTTAAATATTTTTAGATGTGTGTTATGCTACACTGGAGAGATTTTCAAAATAGATGCCCACCATAACTTTTTTTGATAGATCTAATCTTACTAAGCAGTATATTCCAGACCATAGGAAAACACAAAATAAAACAATAATTATAGAGAAAAGAAGTGATTTTGTGACTAATATAGTCTAGTCTTTATGAATTTAATAAATGAAATCCTATTAGTAGTTTCATCCCTTAGTACTTTAAAAAAAAATTTTGTTTAATTGAGTATTCTTGGGCTACCTAGTCAACAAAGGGGAATGATTTGGCTCTAGACAAAATCATCCATGTTACTCTTTTGAGTATGCTGATGAAAATAAAGCAAGACTAATTTTATCAGCTGGATAAAAGGAGAGATTATATATAAATTATGCATATACATATATGTGTATATATGTTTGTGTGTGTGTATATATATATATATATATATATATGTGAGCTTATCACTGAAGTGATTCACCAAAAAGTAACTTAGAGTACAAACAAGGAAAGATAGAGTACATAGAGGATACCATTCTCCATGGATTTCACAGAGCAGTATCTTAGATCACTCTGGCATGGGATGCCATGATTATAATTCAAAAGATAATAAATTTCTTTGTTCCCAATGGCATCTACTGCAGCAATAATAAAGATTTAATAAAAAATTTATTTTATATATGATCACTTGTGTGTCACTCTGATCAGTATTTGTTACACTTAGATACCTTTTCAAATGTCCACTTAATGTGATGTAGTGGGTGGAGATAGGAAGATGTGGGTTCCAATGTTCTGTGTGTCCATGGGCAAGTAAGTTACTTAAATTCTCAATGATCCATAAAACTCTTTATGACTACTAGGTAGAGATATTCTACCAGTGAAAGACTTGGCTACTCTGAACAAGATGATGATCCAAGACAATTCCAAAGGACTCATGATTAAAACTTATACTCGTTCAGGGAGAAAACCGATGAATTCTAATGCAGATACAAATATTTTTTTTGGGGGGGTCTCTGTTTTTCTTTTGTAACATGGCTAATAGGAAACATGTTTTATATGACTTCAAATACATATATCAAAATTGCTGGTCTTTTCAAGGAGCTGGAGAGAATTTTTTTTTTTAATTAAAGCTTTTTATTTGCAAAACATATGTATGGGTAACTCTTCAACATTGACCCTTACAAAGCTTTCTGTTACAAATTTTTCCCCCCAGGTCCCCACCCCTCCCCTAGATGGCAGGATATCCAGTACATTTTAATTATGTTAAAATAATTGACAGATCAAACATATGTATACATATTTTCACACTTATCATTGTTGTGCAAGAAAAATCATATCTACAAGAAAAAAAAATCAGAGAAAGGAAACCCAATGCAAGCAAACATCAATAGAGAGCATGAAAATGTTATGTTGTGGTCCACATTTCATATCCCTCTCTCTGGGTGTATATGGCTTTCTTTACTGAACAATTGGAACTGGTTTGAAACATTTCATTTTTGAAGAGAGCCATGTCCATCAGAATTGATCATCATGTAGTATTATTGCTGCTGTGTATAATGATCTCCTGATTCTGTTTATTTTACTTAGCATCAGTTCATGCAAGTCTCTCCAGGCCTCTCTGAAATCATCCTGCTGGTTGTTTCTTATAGAACAATAATATTCCATAACATTCATATACCATAATTATTCAGCCACTCTCCAATTGATGGGCATCCATTCAGTTTCCAGTTTCTAGTCACTACAAAAAGGGCTGCCACAAACATTCTTGCACATGTGGGTTCCTTTCCTTCCTTTAAGATCTCTTTGGGATATAAGCCCAATAGAAACACTGCTGGGTCAAAGGGTATGCAGAGTTTCATAGTTTTTTGAGCATAGTTCCCAAATGCTCTCCAGAATAGTTGGATCCGTTCACAGTTCCACCGAGCTGGAGAGAATTTAAAAAAAAATTTTTTTTTTAAATGATTGTTAATTTTTTTTACATATAAATGGTAAATATATAATGAAACAAAAATATCTTTAAAAAAAGACTATTGGGTACAGAATAGTTACTAATTTATTGGTATAAATGGAGCATCTTTTACCAATAAAATCATAAGTCCTGACTTATCCTCCTTATGTGCTCCCTAACCAGAAAAGAAAACTAGAAATAGATACATTAGTAATCACAGCTCTTTGTAGTAAATCTCCTAATATTTGAGCAGTTATAAGTAGATAATGGTGATATAGGTAGATAATGCATGTGTCCTAAATGTAGTCATATCAAAAGAGGCAAAAAAAAATCAAACTACAAGTCTTGTAGATAAGGGATGACCTTTGGTTATGAAAAATATTCTTTGCTTGAAAACCAGAAATTTCTGACTAAAATAGAGAATATAAACACTGCTTACAAAAAAGTGAAGAACCCTGATCAGAGAAGAGGGCAGAAATAGCACCAAATTACTCTGCACCACTCACTGTGTAGAGATAGAAGACAGAAAGGGGACCAGCTGAGTGTGGGATTAGTGATTTTTTAAAGAAAAAATCACACAAATAACCATTCACAGAAGCAAAGGGAAACATAAAGAAGGCTGTGTCATACCAGGAAAATATTTGGAAAACTGTGAGACAACCCCAGGGCCCCACTCCTCCTCAGGCAGGCATAGATGGGGGCTGAGAGCACCAGATGCTTGTGCCTCAAGATGTGCCACTATTGTCTGTTCCAAAGAAACTAATTAGCTTGTTTTCCATGCCACAACTAAGGTGCCATAGTAACACTAGCCAGAGACTGGAGTTGAGAGGAGGAATAAATTAGGAAACAAAGGAAGAATAATAAACCCAACCACACATTGCATGTCTTCCTCTTAATGTGCTCTAACTGCTGTTTTGTGAATGGATAACCTGTGTCCCCGCCTTTCACAGGGTAGAAAAACACATTTCCTAGAAGGAAAAAGAGAATAAAATCTAGGCTTAGGTGTAGATATCAAATCTGTTTATAAGGAAAACAAACCTTACTTTAAAAAATAATTATGGTAATACACAAAGCTACTTATCCAAAACAGAAAAGCATTTGTAATTACAGTATTACCATACATAATGCCACACCAATAACAGCAATAGAAGCAGTAACTGAAGAATGTAAGACAAAGAACTTTCAAGTATGTAAATAGGAATCTAACTTCTATTAAAGCAAATGAATGCTTAGATAGGAAAAAAAATGATTTCTTCCCTTCATCTTCTTACCTATATAGAATTCATCCCATTTGAGCTGATTTATTGACTTATATAATGAATCTTTTAGGAGAATGTTATCAGATTTTTCAAACATGGCACCCACATTCACATTAAACAAAACTCCACAGAATTATCAAGTTGAAAGGTACTTGAGAGGTTATCTCTAGTCTTATTTGATACCTAAATAAGAAATCCCTCTACTAGACAAATGGTGTCTCAGACATTCCTAAGAAATCTACTGTGAAGGGGAATCCATGACTTCCTAAAAGGGACTGGCATATTCTGTCATAATAGCTGTCATTGGTTCTAATAGCAAGTAGATCAACAACCTGATTTCCACACAATGCTGCTAGTTCTGTGACCTTGTGGTCAAGGAAAAAAAGAGAAGAAAAGAAAAATATTATTCCTTTGACAAGTAACAGAGTTTCAAATATCTGAAGGCAAGTATTCTTTCCCTTCATTTCCTGCTTAATCTCCTCTTTCCAGGCTGAACATTCACATTTCTTACAATATTTTTCTACATGGTATGAACTCAATACCCTCCAGTGTCCTAGCCACCCTCCTCTGGAAGCTCTCTGGCTTATAATTGTCTTTCTAAAAACTTGGCAAACCAGAATTGAGTGTGACAATCCATATGTGGGCTGCTCAAGACTGAATGCAATGGTACTATCACCACAGGAAGGCTTCAGCATTTCTGACTACCGTATTGCACTACTCACTCCTTGATGTCAATTGCAGTCCATTTAAAACTCTCAAAATCTTTTAGAATGAAATGCTTTGTAGTTACAGCTCTCCCATACTTGTCCAATCAATGTTTTTGAATTCAGATATTTCTCCCTATGAAATTCTATCTAATTAGATTAAGCAAAATGTCTTAACCTATCAAGATCCATTTGGAAATTAACTCTGCCATCCAGTTTTATGTAAACTAGAAATTAACAAAAATACTTTCTAAATTTTTTACAAAGGCTTATATAACAAATAAACAGCCACATTTTTCAGATCAATCTTATTCCATATGTAATGATACAAATTTTTTAATTGCTGAGGGAGATGGGAGGTTTTTTTGATCAATAAAGTTTTATAATTATGGACAACTCTAGGGATTAGACTTCATCTTATATTTCACAACAATTTTCATTTTCTCTTTTATTTATAAAGTCATTATTTCATGGGTTTGTTTTAGTTCATAAAATCATAAAGATTATTCATATGTTTCTTTTTTTAAAAATCAAAGCGTTTTGTTTTTTAAATTTTCAATATAATTTGCAATTTTGCTGACACTAAAGATCTGGACTTTGGAATTACTATTCATCTTTTTAAAAAATATAGCACCAGGACAGCTAGGTGCCACAGTTCATAGAGCACCAGCCCTGAAGTCAGAAAACCTGAGTTCAAATCTGGTCTCAGACACTTAACAGTTCTTAGCTGTGTGACCTTGGGCAAGTCACTTAACCCCAATTGCCTCAGCAAAAAAGCAAATATATATAGCACCTCAGCACTAGGCTCACTAAAAGTTTACAAAATTTAGAGATGACTATTATGAAAACTTTTTATTAAGACTTTCATCTTTTAGCAATTTGGAACTATGCCCAAAAAGTTATCAAACTGTGCATATCCTTTGACCCAGCAGTGTTTCTATTGGACTTATATCCCAAAGAGGAAGGAAAGGGCCCCACATGTGCAAGAATGTTTGTGGCAGCCCTTTTTGTAGTGACTAGAAACGGGAAACTGAATGGATGTCCATCAATTGGAGAATGGCTGAATAATTATGGTATATGAATGTTATGGAATATTATTGTTCTATAAGAAACAACCAGCAGGATGATTTCAGAGAGGCCTGGAGAGACTTGCATGAACTGATGCTAAGTAAAATAAACAGAATCAGGAGATCATTATACACAGCAGCAATAATACTACATGATGATCAATTCTGATGGACATAGCTCTCTTCAAAAATGAAATGTTTCAAACCAGTTCCAATCGTTCAGTAAAGAAAGCCATATACACCCAGAGAGAGGGATATGAAATGTGGACCACAACATAACATTTTCATGCTCTCTATTGATGTTTGCTTGCATTGGGTTTCCTTTCTCTGATTTTTTTTTCTTGTAGATATGATTTTTCTTGCACAACAATGATAAGTGTGAAAATATGTATACATATGTTTGATCTGTCAATTATTTTAACATAATTAAAATGTACTGGATATCCTGCCATCTAGGGGCGGGGACTGGGGGGGGGTTTGTAACAGAAAGCTTTGTAAGGGTCAATGTTGAAGAATTACCCATACATATGTTTTGCAAATAAAAAACTTTAATAAAGAAAAAAAAAGACTTTCATCTTTTGACAGGAAAAGATAATGATGAATGTTGGAGGAAATGTGGGAAAACTGGGGCATGGATACATTGTTGGTGGAACTGTGAATGGATCCAACTATTCTGGAGAGCAATTTGGAGCTATGCTCAAAAAGTTATCAAACTGTGCATATCCTTTGACCCAGTAGTGTTTCTACTGGGCTTATATCCCAAAGAGATTTTAAAGGAGAGAAAGGGACTCACATATGTAAAAATTTTTGTGGCAACCCTTTTTGGAGTGGCTAGAAATTGGAAACTGAGTGGATGCCCATCAGTTGGAGAATGACTGAATAAGTTATGGTATATGAATGTTATGGAATATTATTGTTCTAAAAGAAATGATCAGCAGGATGATTTCAGAGAGGCCTGGAGAGACTTAGATGAACTGATGTTAAGTGAAAAGAGGAGAACCAGGAGATCATTATAAACGGCAACAACAATACTATATGATGATCAATTCTGATGGACGTGGCTTCAACAAGGAGATGATTCAGACCAGTTCCAATGATCTACACCCAGAGAGAGAACTATGGGAACTGAGTATGGATCAAAACAGAATTTTCACTCTTTTTGTTGTTGTTTGCTTGCATTTTATTTTATTTTTTCATTTAATGGTTTTGTGATGGAGAAAGCCCTCTGCATCCAGAAAGAGGGCTATAGGGACTAAATGTGAATCGCAACATAGTATATTCACCTATTTTGTTGTTTGCCTAGTTTTTTCTCTCTCTCTCTTTTTTTTTTTCATTTTTGATCTTATTTTTCTCACGCAGTATAAATGTGGAAAAATGTTTAAAAGAATTGCACATATTTAACATATATTGGATTACCTGCTGTCTAGGAGAGGGGGTGAGGGAAAGGGAAGTTTTGCAAGGGTGAATGTTGAAAACTACTTTTGCATGCATTTTGATAATAAAAAGCTATTAAAATTTTTTTAAAAGAAAAAAAAATTCCTTCTACTAAGCCTAAATTTTTTCTTTCAATAATTTCCATCCATTGCCTGGGGTCAAACAAAGTAATTCTAATCCCTTAAAGACATGCTATTCTAGATCTATTTTCATTAATTTTACAAATCTAAAAGCCAAGTTCAGCAGAACTGAACGTTTTTGAGCTGTGGTGCTAGAGAAGACTTTTTATTAAAGAGTCCTATTCACAGCAAAGAGATCAGATTCATCAATACTTAAAAAAAAACAAAAAAACTAATTCAGGCTGTTCAATGGAAAGTCAAATTGGAAATGACCTCGATGCTGGGAAATATTGCAGGCAAAAAGAAAAGAGTTCATTTTGATTTGCCTAAAGAAAACCAAGACATTTGTAAGCATTGCCTTTATTCAGTAGTTCAATATCACCTTGGGATTCAAACTCAAAGCATTATTAAAGTAGATGGAATAGGGATTAGACTGCTGGGCCTAGAGTCAGGAAGACTTATCTTTAATCCAAATCTAGCCTCAGATACTTACTAGCTGTGTGACCTGGGCAAGTCACCCTGCTTACCTTAGTTTGCCTCAACTGTAAAATGAATTGCAGAAGGAAATGCTGAGAAAACCCCAAATGGGATCATGAATAGTCAGACACAATTGAAAAAAATTCATCTGAAAACAGCAGTATATATTAAAAATTGCAGACTTATTGAGACCAAATGACATTCTGATATCACTGGAGAAAATTTCTACAAGACAAAATAGCTGTTTAAGGTGCTTCTGAGTAGAGGCACACAATTTGATGTCAACTAATAAGTGATTATCACAATGTTTTGCTATAACCACGTCTTTAACTTGAACTACACTCAGTTCAATCCAGGATTGACAATAATATGCTCAAGGTTGGACAGGACCATTGTCCCTCTGTAGTATACAACATTTTATATAAATTATTTTTTGGCATTATTATGCTGGGAACATGTTTTAAATAAAGACGTTTTCCATGTAAATCACAAATACTTGAATGTTTTGGCTATACTTTAATTTGTTTTGCTTTATATATCTGACGTATATGAACAAGTAAGGAGTGAGGAACTGAATAAAAAAGGTTTTGTGGGTAATCAATAAAGAAGATACAATGAAGATGGCTCAGTGGATATAACGACAGACTTGGAATTAGGATAACATTCTCCTGAGTTCGAATCTGGCCTCAGATACTTACTAGCTGTGTGTCCCAGAGCAAATAGTTTAACTGTTTGCATCAATTTCCTCATCTGAAAACTGAGTTGGAGAACAGAATGGCAAACTACACAAGTTTCCTTGCTAAGAAAACCCCAAATGAAGTTGTGAAGAGTCAGACATGATCAGAAAAATGATTGAAAATCACTCTTGGGTGATTTCTTCAAAAATTACTAACTCAATTATGAGTTGCTCTTTATATCTGCGACACTTTTTGGCATATCCTTTTTGATCTTTAGTCAAAATTTTTTTTCATCATATGTAAATTTTTTGAATAATTCAAATTGAAAATGCTTTTTATAAGTTAATACACATATAATTAGTCTATATCTAGAAGGGCAATGGTATTTATTCTCAATAGTATTTTATTTTTCCAATTACA
Organism: Myrmecobius fasciatus; assembly: GCA_023553655.1. NCBI lineage: Eukaryota > Metazoa > Chordata > Mammalia > Dasyuromorphia > Myrmecobiidae > Myrmecobius > Myrmecobius fasciatus. The sequence continues at coordinate 33,372 of JAJPUD010004706.1, forward strand.
TGTAAAAATAGCTTTCAACATTCAATTTTGTAATATTTTGAGTTCCATATTTTTCTCCCTCTCTCCCTTACCTTTCTCTCTCTTCTCAAGATAGCAAGCAATCTGATATAAGTATACATGTACAATCATTTTATCTAATTTGTCATGTTGTGAAAGAAAAATCAGAACCAAAGGAAAAAAACCATGACAAATAAAAAGCAAAGCAAAATAAAAGTAAAAATTGTATGCTTCAATCAGCATCCAGTCTCCAGAGCTCTCCCTCTGACTGCAGATGGCATTTTCCATCCCAAGTCTATTGGAATTATCTTGGATTACTGAATTGCTGGGAAGAATTAAATCTCTTAAGAGTTGATCATCACATAATCTAGCTGTTGCCGTGTACCAATGTACACTCATTTCACTCAGCATCAGTTCTTTTAAGTCTCCCCAGACCTTTCTGATGTCATCCTGCTTATAATTTCTTGTAGATCAATAATATCCCATAACATTCATGTATGATAACATATTCATACATTCCCCAACTGGTGGACATCCACTTAGTTTCCAGGCCTTGCCACTACAAAAAAAGGCTGCCACAAACATTTTTGTGCCTGTGGGAGCTTTTCCCTTTTATAATCTCTTTGGGATGCAGACTCAGTAGTGATATTGCTAGATCAAAGGGTATGTACAGTTTTATAGTTCTTTGGGCATAGTTTCAAAGGTAATGATATTCTCATCCTTTAAGTATTAAATGTGGCTTCTGTTGAGAAAGGTGGGATCAGTCTTGAATCAAAGAATAATCTGTCAAAGTCATTTGCTAGTAATTAATGCACTACTGTGAAGCATAAGTAAATAATTATGGATCTTATCTTAACCTGCTGATTTCTCATTTGTAAAGAATCTAGAATTTCAGTCACTTTTCTTGACATAATTCTTCTGTGATTCATTATGTTTATGGTAACACAAACTTTCTGCTTCATGTTTAATTCAGGTTACATTTCCATTTTGTGGGATTTCTTTTAACTATCTAGACAATCAGAAATATTCCATATCATCCTGTGGGGGTTCTCTATGTTTATTAATTTCTTTCTTTGTTTTTTGAGGGCAATATAATATAGTTTTAACTTGATACTGAATTGTTAATTTTCTTGTGTGCACTGTTTGCCTCCCTGTATAACCTTAATCTTTTGACTTTTGTTTTTAATTATTCATTAACAACATCAAGAATTTCTCATATATTCTCACTTTCTGGGATCCATTCTACAAGTTTCATTGTTGTGTTGCCTTTAATCAAACAATAAATTGTTCAAATTTTCTGCTTCAAATAACAGCTAGATAATATAATCTTTCACTGTGTTTCTGCATATCTTTAATAATCTTCAAGAGTGACTTCTGCCATGGCAGTAATTCATACCTATCTTAAGAGTATCTCTGTATAATGTAACCTTTCCTCCAATGTTTTTAGTCTGTTAAAGCCTATTGAAAATACCATTATGTACAAGTCTTGAAGTATTTTTTATATCCTGTCAAATATTGTGGCAAAATGGATTCATTAATAATGTTTATAGCAGACAGCAGCTTTTTTGAATTATTTTACTTTGGTAAAGCTGGTCTATTAGTTGGATTCAAAAATGGCTTCTCAAAAATCCATTTTAAGTATGTCCAAATTCTATTCAAAACCATGGAAAATACCAGCATTACTTTTGTTCTCTGTTTTCATTAGTAGACAGCATTTTTGTAGTTTGTAGTGGATTAAGCACAAATTTTTGATGCCTTCAGGTTCTTAGCTGTTCTATCTTCAAATTTAAGCAACACATTAATTACGAATATATATTTAATGTACTCTGGTTATGAAGTTATCTCTTATTATTGCCTCACAATGATCTGCAATATGTTGTGTATATTGATATAACATGTAACTAATGGATGTCACTGAGAAAAAGCAGAATGGAACCCTTCTCTGTAACTGATTGGTTCTGTTTCCAATTTTGTTATAATGCAGTAAAAATGGGAATTCCTCAATGAGAAATATAACTGACCTACTAGAAGAAAAAAACTAGGCAGAATATACAGCACAATAAGTTAAAAATAATAGCATTAAAGAATGATGGAATTAGAGGACAAAAGTTGGTAAAGCACACTAAAAGCAAATAATTTCCTTCCTAAAAAAGTTAAGAAAGAATTTGAAGACCATATTTCAGGAAATACGAGAAAAAATCAGAATTTTTTTTGATTCTTAAAGAATCAAAGGAAAGATTAAAGATTGGTAGAATTCAAATGATATCACCAGAGCTGAATCCTAGATTCAACTATTCCAGACACACTGTTGTCAAACTCAAAATACAATTATATATTCTTGCAAATTGCCAAGAAATACATCACATATTAAAAAAAAAACCCAACAATCCAAGTAGTATGGGATTTTCTACTCAAGGCAGCAGAGCATGGTGGAGGGGAACCCTATTCTACAAAGTCTCAGCTTTGTTACTTTCTAACCTGTGTGACCTTATAAAAGAATTTGGTTTGTTTGTCCTCAGGTGACTAATCAGTAACTTTTGGGATTTGGAGAGAGAGAACAATGGCTCAAATCCAAGGTTGGTAACTTACTACTTATATGATCTTGAACAAGGCACTTAATTACCTGGGGGAAGAACTGAATTAGAATCTATGGGGTCTCTTCCAGCTCAAGATCTATGAGTTTAAGTACAAATATAATAATAATGATGATGATGATGATCATAATATCTAACTTTTATATAGAGCCTTCCACATGTCAGGAACTGTCCTAAGCACTTTACAAATTTTATCTCATTTGATCCACATAATAATTATTATTATATCCATTTTACAGTTGAAGAAAATGAAGCAAAGAGTTTTATTTACTTGCCTGGGGTCACACAGCACATTAAGTATTTGAAATCAAACTTGAACTCAAGTTTTCCTGATGCCAGATTTGAAACCTCAACTAAGCCACTCAGCTGTCTTATAAAGATAGTCCTTTTTCTACTTCCTTAGACAAATGGTCTTCCTCCTCAGTTGCTATTATGAGCTGAAACTCACTTTGTGAACCACATACCCTATAGCTACAAGATGGGGTAAGTTTGGTAATTATCACAATTTCTGTGTTTAAGAAGGAAAAAAGTTCATGGTGGAGTGCTAGAATGAGTCAATGATTTCTAATTAAAGTAGTATCCTATGTTGCAAATAAAAGGAAAAAGAATCTTTCCCATTCAAATCCCATTAATTACACAAAAACTCTTCTCAAGGAAAAGAACGTTTTTTAGATCTTCATAAAAACTCCAGGTATTCCAAATGATGAGGTCAACTAGGTAGGTGCACAGTGAATAGAGTGTTGGGCCTGAAGTCATGGAGACACCTCTTTTTGAGTTCAAATATGGTCTCAGGCATTTAGTAGCTATCTGACTTTGGGCAAGTAACTTAATGTAGTTTACCACAGCTTCTTATCTATAAAATGAATTGGAGGAGGAAATGGCAAATCACTCCAGTATCTTTGAGAAGAAAACTTCAAAAGAGAATAGGACAGACAACAAAGAGGTCAAAATTAGGTAGGGACTTGGATATGTACATTAATCATCGGAAAGAAGTTTCCTCTATGGAAGATAAATGGATTAGAAAACTACTAATGACTAAGCAAAGGCTACATTTAAATTCCAACAGCAAAATAACAACAACATTGTTTTGACTAACCAGATACCAGAAGTATAGAAATGATTAATATAATTATATCAATGTAATCTTTGCATGTGTTTGTGGGGGGTGTGGAACATGGAGACAACAAAGCAGCCACATCTCAAAACCCAATTAACAAATATTTCTCCCACAGGGAGAAAACAAAGCAGTGACAGAATTGTTTTGGTTAGTAACTAAAGAACACCAACAGGCAGAGGGTGGTATAAATACATTTCTAAAAGTATATGTAGATGTGCATAGGGAGTCTGGGAAAAAACAAGGGTAAATTTCTAGGTGGAGGTAAAGTGTAATAGAAAGAAGCAATTTTTGGAATGATAGTAACTGACAAGAGTCATCAATTGCATTAAAAAAAAGTGAGGTAGTATATCATATTTGTTGTGTTCTGTGTTGGTAAGAGGGCATTTGGCAATAATCTCATATTACCAAAGGCAAATTTAACATCTCAATCCAGGATTCTAAGAACAAATGTCAAAAGCCCCTCATCTATCTTCTTATAAACTGGTGTTCCTTCTTAGTTGCTGCTAAGAGCTCAGGCTCATCTTATGGATTATAAGCCCTACAAGATGGGAAGAGTCTACATAATAATTATAATTTCTGTCTTTGAGAAGGAAAAACAATTCACTGTGGATTGCTGGAATGTGCCAATGATTAGATAAAAGGGCTGACAAATTTATCTGCACACTGTAATCCCCAAGCATAATAAAGACTGAAGTTTTTGTGTTTTTAAAATTCAATCACAACCATGGGAGACTTTTGGGCCCCATAAACCAGCCAGATGTGAAGTGAAAGTAAAATACAGCATACCTGCTTAGTCAGAATGGCAACATACTTAAGAGATTAAGCCATTTTCAATTTAGGAATGGGACTGTTTATTGGCAAAACAATATTGATGCAATAAACACTCTCTATCCTCTCTCTCCATAAAAGTGACACAAATAAAGTTGGATTTTGTTATTCTCATGTAAAATCTAAGTTACATTTAAAATATCAGTATAAATGCAAAGGAAACAAAGCAGAATCAGGTAGTGGAAAGTGTCAAGCCAATTAAGTATTTATTAAAAGCTTACTATGTGCCAGATGGTGGTGCTAGGTAGGTCTTAGTGATACAGAGAAGTAAATATCACACACTCTATCTTTAGTGAGTTTACATTCTAAAGGAAGAGAAAGATTTCTTGGTAGGTGAGTTTTGAACTGAGTCTTGAAGGAAAGCAAGGATAACTCAGAAGTGGAAAGGGAAGGGACTAAGAGCTTTCCAGGCAAGGTGGACAGCCAGTACAAAGGCAGTGGATAAGTGACCTGGATGTTCATTCTTCCTGTGTTGCTGCTGTCGCTGATACTACTGCTATTAGGTGATTTGTCTTCCTTGCTTTACAAATTTACAAAGAATGGGGACTTTTGATCATAATATAATATCTCTTTACTAAGCAAATTGGCGAAAATAGGCAAGACATTCACATTTTCTAGGTCTCAACTTTTACATCTGTAAGATGGGAAAGGGAAAGTGTTATTATACAAATTAGATAGGATCTGAAGTCCCCCCACTTTTTTTTAAAGCTTTTTATTTACAAAACATATGCATGGGTAATTTTTCAACATTGATCCTTGCAAAGCCTTCTGTTCCAATTTTTCTCTCCTTCCCCCCACTCCCTCCCCTAGATGGCAGGTAGTCTAATACATGATAATTATGTTAAAATATATGACAAATCAAATATAAGTACACATATTTATACACTTATCTTGCTATACAGGAAAAATTAGATCTACAAGAAAAAACAAAACAAAACAAAACAAAAAAACCTGAGAAAGAAACCAAAATGTAAGCAAAAATCAACAGAAAGCATGAAAATGCTATGTTGTGGTCTACACTCAGATCCCACAGGCCTCTCTTCTTCATAACTGTACAAGTGGAACTGGTTTGAAACATCTCATTGTTAAAGAGAGCCATGTCCATCAGAATTGATCATCATCATATATAGTCTTGTTGTTGCCATGTATAATGATCTCCTGGTTCTGCTCCTTTCACTTAGCATCAGTTCATGCAAGTCTCTCCAGGCCTCTCTGAAATTGCCCTGCTGGTCGTTTCTTACAGAACAATAATATTCCATGACATTCATATACCATAATTTATTCAGCCATTTTCCAATTGATGGGCATCCATTCAGTTTCCAGTTTCTACCCACTACAAAAAGGGCTGCTACATTTTTGCACATGTGGGACCCTTAATATAGTCAAAATTATCTATCTGGTGTTCATTTAAGAGCTCCAGTTCTTCTTTGGACACAAATTCTTTCCTTCTCCACAGGTCTGAGAGGTAAACTATTTTATGTTCCTCTAATTTGCTTATAATGTCACTTTATATCTAAATCATGAACCCATTTAGATCTTATCTTAGTAGGTTGTGTTAGATGTGGGTCAAGCCCTAATTTCTTCCATACTAGTTTCCAATTTTCCCAGCAGTTTTTGTCAAATAGTGAGTTCTTATCCCAAAAGCTGGGGTTTTTGGGTTTATCAAACACTAGACTGCTATAGTTATTGCCTATTTTGTCCTGTGAGCCTATCTTATTCCACTGATCAACTACTCTGTTTCTTAGCCAGTACCAAATCATTTTTTTGACCACTGCTTTATAATATAGTTTTAGATCTGGCATAGTTAGGCCACCTTCATCAGCATTTTTTTTTAATTAATTCCCTTGAAATTCTTGACCTTTTGTTCTTCCACTTGAACTTTGCTACTATTATTTCTAGATCTGTAAAATAATTTCTAGTGAGTTTTATTGATATGGAACTAAATAAGTAGATTAATTTAGTTAGTATTTTCATGTTTATTATATTTGCTCGGCCTGCACTTGATATTTTTCCAACTAATTAAGTCTGACTTTATTTGTGTGGAAAGTGTTTTGTAGTTTTGTTGGTGTAGTTCCTGACTTTCCCTTAGCAGATAGATTCCCAAATATTTTATGTTATCAACAGTTATTTTCAATGGAATTTCTTTTTGTATCTCTTGCTGCTGAACATTGTTGGTAATATATACAAATGCTGTTGATTTATGAGCCCTACCACTTCTTAAAGTTTCTATGGATCATATTAAAACTTGGTTCAATTTTCAATTAACCATCACCCTGTTTTTCTCCTTATATTTAAGAAAAAAAGATAATGGGTAAAAAAATAAAGACAAAAAAGAAAACTTCCAAGAGACCTGGGGCTATTATATATTCAATCCAATCGCTCACAATTCTTTCATTTGTATCCAAGGAGATTGATGTGTACAATGACGGTCATTTCATGAAGTCTAGAAAGACTTTTTTTTTTTTTCAACTGGACCATTTTAATAGCTTTTTTTAAAAAATTCTAAAATTAAAAATAGGTCTTGTTTTCTTTATCTTTTTCATTTGTGTACAATTCAGTTACATCCAAATAGCATTTTATGAGAAAAGTAATAGACAGCCTCTTATAAAGCAGCAGAAAATTGAAGGGGCAAATTAAACAAAGATCTTTCCATAAGTCATAGCTCTGGATAATCTTTTTTTTTTAATTTTTTTTAAATTTATTTTTTTTATTAAAGCTTTTTATTTGTATAACATATGTATGGGTAGTTCCCCAGCACTGATCTTTACAAAGCTTAGAAAGACTTTTTAAAATCAAGCATTAAACCAAAAAAACTCCTATGGTTAGTTACTTAGCAAAATCAATAATAGATTTCTCTTTTTTTGCACAAAATGTAATGCTAAAAGTTTGGGGAAATCATAGGATCATTAGATTTCACTTTCAAAGGGACCTTAGGTCATCTAATCCAATCTCCTCAGTTTACAAAAAAGAAAACTGATGTTGAGAGATAGTATTGACTTGCCCAAGGCTCTCTCAACTACATAAGTGGAGCAACCAGAATTTGAAATCTAGTATTCTAAACAATGCTTCTCTCCTTCCCTGCACTGTATCCTCTATCTGATATTACCTTTAATTTACACTATATACATCTTCTATGCACACACGTTTTCTCCTCCAATGAGAATGAGTTCCTTAAGGGACAGAACCATGTTTTTGCCATTCTTTATATTCCTGAGATTCATTAAAGTGTTTGGCACATAGTAAACCCTTAAAAATGCTTGTCAACTAAATATTTGACTATAAGGTGCTGCCACTCAGAATATTGGTTCCTACCCTGTACAAACGAGTTATTAATAATCTGTAGTAAAACAAAAATTGAATTTTTATAACTTCTCATCTCACAATGTTGGTGAATGAGGTTTTTATAGACTTGGAAGAGATGAAAAAAATGGGATGAGACAAGGACAGTTATAAACTGTTTAAGTAAAATAAATCTAAGATAAATAATGAATCTATAAAAATTTTTCTGAGAATCTTAACAAAATCAAATACCATTTAAAAAAGATTGAAAATAAATTGGTCTGATATGCAAAATATGATTTCCTTTTGTGTCATTATTACCCAAGTGATATTTAAGCATGTACACAAAACTTGTTCTTTTCTTTTACATTTTGTCAAAAGATTAGCAAGGTTACTTAATAGACAAAGCCATTGATTTCTCCCCAATTCCAAATGGACACAGTTGTTTTAAATCAGAGCACAAGTATGGAAAAAGTGCAACTATTTCTCTGAGTAATTGTTTTGGCTCTCTGAAGTTTGCATTGTTTATTTTAATAAAAGTATTACTTTATAACTGGAAAATGACTAAGCTTTCTACCATTGTTTTATCATTCTAAATAGCCAACATTTCTGTTTTTGATAAAAGGCAACTTTCAAACCATTTTCTTTAACATGAAAAAAGGCTGAACTGTCAGTAAATATGATTATATTGACCCTGACATTTTCTTCTAAAATGCTGTCAGCCTGTCAAAAGCAGAGCATTGCTTTTAGAATTGAGTGGTTTTTTTGGGTTGTTGTTGTTGCTGAAGCAAACTCTGATTGCTGCCATATTAATATTGAGCGGATAACAACAGTAGCAGAGAAGACCTGCAAGTACAGCCCTTGACATTAAATATGGAATCGTTTCCCACAATTCTTTCATTGACATTTGAAGCTTTGTATTGTAATTAAAAACAATTTCCCAGGTAAGTCATGCATCATTCAGACATTAATTGTTAGACTCCAGGCTTTCATTAACTTAGGAAGGACATATTGAGGATACTTCCTTGAGCCAGAAAAGGTAGAAACTAAGACCTAAATTTAAGATTGAGATGAAAAAAGATGGTTCAATTGCCTGCCATTAGTCCCACTCTGTGACTTTTTGCCATCCAGAAAACCTCAAAGTCTTCATGGAGAGGGCTAGGATAGGCTGCTCCTCCAGGGTCTGCAGAGTGAGAGAACAAAGGGGAGGGAGAGAGGGGAGGAAGAGGCTTCCCAAGAGGCAGCTCTAATAACCCGCCTGGCCAGAAACCTAAAACCTGGATTAGCCTTACTGCTGGGCTGGCATCACAAATGAGGTGCTGTACGTACAATTAGAGAATCAGGAACTGCAGAGAGGAGAGGAAGCTTAGAGATCATCTCACTAGTCCATCTCATTTCACAGATGGGCAAACTGAAGTCCAGGATCATGAAATGACCTGCTGAAGCGACTGAGTCAGAGGGAAGTAGCAGGATTCTAATCTTTCGAATCTAAGCCTCTCTGTAAGATCACCCCAACATACATAAATATAACCAGGATGGAAGTTTTCAAAGGAACAAGAGTCACAGAATCTATGGAAGAACAAAAAGAAGAAGAAAAAAACTCCCGGGAAGAATCTTGATTGACAAGAAGTTTAAACAGTTTGGAAAAGGCAAACAACATCCAAATATAGATTTGAAGCCAAAGATTCGTATAATAGGGCAGTGTTTGAAATTATAATAAATTAATAAAGTGGAGGATAATGAAATCTCACATGTACAAATTGTCCCATTTCATCCCATTTTCTTGAAAAGCTTGCCTCTTGCATCATCTCCATTCTCATTTACCTTCAGTCTCTCTCCTTGACTCATAACTCTTTTCCTATGGCTTAAAACATGCCCATCTCCCACCTTACCCCCCAAAACTTCACTTGATCCATTCATCCATGTTATCCTCTCATATCTCTCCAATCTTTTGTGGTAAAACTCTTCTCTACAATCTGGTTTTCAGCCTCATCATTCAACAAAAATTTTTCTCTCCAAAGTTACTCATAATCTCTCACTGTCAAGTCTAATGGTCTTTTCTGTTTTTTCATCACTCTTCTGTAGCCTCTGAAACTTTTAGTATCCCTCTTTGCCTTTACACTCTCTTTTCTCTAGGTATTCATGACATTATTTGCTTTTGGTTTTCTTCCTATGGGATTGCTTCTTCTCCAGTTCCTTTGCTGGATCTTCATCCAGGTCAGGAAGAATAAGCAGGGATATTCCAAAGGATTTTCTGTTAGGCCCTTTTCTCTATTTAACATGGTGATCTCATCAAGTCTCACAGCTTTGATGATCTCCTCCTAGATATTAATATTTAAATCTAATCATCTAGCCTCTCTTTCTTTTGATCTTTAGTCTTGAATCTCTAGATACCTCCTCAACATCCCAAATGGGTATCTACTAGAAATCTTAAACTCAACATTTCCAGAAGCAAACTCCTTATCTATCCCTTTGTCCTTCCAAACTTTCCCTTTCACCATGTTCCCAGCTTTCTAGACACGTGAGCAAGGTATCATTTGTAATGCCACACTCTCTCTCACCCCACCAGATCCAATTTATTGCCAAGGTCTGCCAATTTTAGCTTGGTAACATCTCTTGCAAACATCCTGTTCTTTCCTTTGCCACCAACACCATCCTTGTGCATACTTTTATGTCTGGATACTTACGATAAACTGTTGCTCAGTCTGCCTGCCACAAATCTCTATTCCCATCCACCATCATCCAAGTGGTCTTCTTAAAGATGAGATAAGACCATACACAACCTTCAGTGGTTCTTTGTCACTTTCAGGATCAAATATAAAATCCTCTGGCATTCAAAGCCCTTGAATAATCTACCTTTCCACTCTTTTTATATCTTATTAAAGTTCTCATTTGGCCATTGTTTGGGTCCAGATGATTCAAAGGAACTGTAAATGAAAATTGTTTCTGTTTTGGCCAAAAACCCTGAGGGTCTTCCCCTCCCAGATTTTTTTAAAATGACCAGGTAAAAAATGTCATTCTTTACCCCATTTCTTATCTAGCCATAATCACTGAAGGGGTTTTGCCTCAGTCAAACTAAGACATGGGAAAGACTTTAGCTTAAAAAGAGGAAAGCCTGCCATTGTATCCAGGGTTGTGTACAACCATTCTGACTGATATCTTGCTACTGAACCCAGACAGCTCTGGAGGAATTAGTGGCTCTAGTGATGATGCAAAACCTACCTTCACTTCAATCCAATTCACTTGCATGTCATGGAACCACCTCCCTGAAGATATGGTCTTCTTTGAGGATGAAGAATAAACAATAACCAATTTATTACTCTCCTTCCCCCATGTACTCTTCAGTTAAGAGACAAAGGGCTTCTTACAGGTTCTTGAACAAAATATTCCATTTCCTGACTGGGCAGGACCTACTGATTGCATAGAATGCTTGCCTCTTCTAATCTCTACTTCCTAGCTATCCTAGTTCCTTCAAGTCTCAGCAAAAATTCTGTGGGAAGCTAGTCCTGAATGGTCTTAATTCAACTGTCTTTCCTCTACTGATTATATATAATATTATACATGCTATATATAATTTATATATAATACATTATATATTTTAAATATGATCTATATAAAATACATATTATATTAAATATGATATACATATAGCTTATTGGTACATATTTTTTTACATGCTGTTGGCTCCAATAGATAGTGAAGTCTTTAGGGCAGGGATTATCTTTTGCCTTTCATTAAATGCCCAGTGTTTAACATATAGTGTCTGGCTCATACTAGTTGTTTAACAAATGTTTATAGAATGACTGGAAGAGATTGCAACGATCTCTTTCTCTTTATATTGTTACTTATCTAGGTGAAGGTAAGACACATCTTCTATATATAGATAACACGACTTTGGCTGGTCCAATGAAAGAGAACACTAGAACTGGGAATTAGAAGATACTGGTTCAAATTCTGGCTCAGACACTTGCTGAGTGACTCTTACAGTAACTTGTTCTTTCTGGGTCTCATTTGGAGTTGGATTAGAAGACCCCCTAAGATGTCTTCCAGGTCAAAGACCATGGTTCTAATTTTTCTAATTCTGAGTCTCTTGTCTATAACCATGTTAATTAAATTACATTTGAGAAAAATGTACCACTATTTACTGAAAATATAAAATTAATTTGAAAACAGAGAAGAAAACAGAATGGAAAGAGGGAGGAGGCTGCATCTGGCTCAGGCTCTCACAGTCATTCTAATACATTGAGTTCCATAGAGACAGCGCCGGGGCAAGTAAGAGCTGGATGGGTACTGGGCTACACTGTGCAGCGCTGAGGGAAAGTAATCAAAAAATCTAAGAAACCAAGAGGAAAATATCTTCATATGCAAATTTGTGCAAACTTGCTGAGAGGAACACAAGAAGAAGCACCCAGGTGCTTCTGTAAACTTCTCAAAATTTTCTACAAAATGCTCAGAAAGGTGGAAGACAATGTCTGCTCAAGAGAAAGGAAAATTTGAGGACATGGCAAAAGCTGATAAGGTTCATTATGAAAGAGTAATGAAAACCTACATATCATCTAGAGGAGAAACAAAACAGAAGTTTAAGGATCCCAATGCACCAAAGAGACCTCATTCAACATTATTCTTATTCTATTCTGAGTATTATCCAAAAATCAAAGGGAAGCATCCTGGTCTTCATATTGGAGAAGTGGAAAAAAAAATTGGGAGAAATGTGGAATAATACTGCTATAGATGACAAGCAACCTTATGAAAAGAAAGCAACTAAACAGAAGGAAAAGTATGAAAAGGAAATTGCTGTGTACATCAGGCTACAGGAAAACCAGACATGGGGAAAAAAGGGAGGGATTGTCAAGGCTGAGAAGAACAAGAAAAAGAGGAGTAAAGAAGATGAGGAAGATGAAGAAGATGAGGAGGAGGATGGGAAGATGATGATGAATAAGTTGGATATACAGCAGTTTTTTTCTTGTCTATAAAGCATTTGACCCCCTTGTACACAACTCCTTTTAAAGAAAAAAAAGAAACAAAAAACATTGAAATGTAAAGATGTGTAACATGTTTTTAAACTGCACAGTGTCTTTTTTTTATATATATAATTAATACACTACTGAATGTGCCTTTTAGATTACCCCTTTCCATTAGTGGAATTTTCAATAGCTACTAACCTTGCCTGATACAGTATGGGGGTTGTAAATTGGCATGGAAATTTAAAGCAGGTTCTCGTTGGTGCATAGCAAAATTAGTTATATGTAGGGATGTAGTTCATTTTCACCTTCAGTTGTCTCTGATGCAGCATATGAAATAATTATTGTTCTCTTACCTGAATACCACTCTATAATTGCTAAAAAAAAAAAAAAAAATTGCAGCTGTTTTGTGGAAATTCTTACTGCTTAAGTAAATACAAAAAAAAAAACCCAAAACAAAACACACAAACCACATAAAAAAAATCCAGGACTCAGCATTACTCATTTCATAAAACACAAAATACAAAACTAAAACAAAATCTGCATAATTTTAAAAGTGGACCTAATGCCTATTTTGTTTTTGTTCAATCATTTTTTAGTTATACTGTGATGCTATTTGGGTACTGGCAAAGACACTGGGGTGAACTACTATTTTCTTCTCTGGTTTATTTGACAGATGAAGAAATTAAGGAAAATATAATTATTTGATTTGTCTAGGGTCATACAGGCAAAAAAGTAGCCAGATTGACTCAAGGCCACCACTGTGCCACCTATATGCCCCACATGATACCAAATCTCATTCGCAAAAAACTCTATGGAAACTTGGAATTAGAAAGATTTTAATTTAGGAAATCACTTTAAAAAATTTCTTGGATATAAGGATTTCTAATCTCATTTCAAAGTGGCTCATTGTATTCATAGAAACCCAGGAAAGCCACTTACTATACAAAAGTTAGCCCAGGAGTACAGGAATAAATATATTATTTGTAAAATTTTAAAATATATAACAAAAACTAATTTCATGTAATAAATTTAAAAATTGAGTATTTGACTGAATGTGACTTTTGTAATTCAATATAATAATTTTCCAGGAAAGCATTTTTTTATTGAGTCTAAAAGGATTCTCTTGGTTTCTGTCAGCTATGGACAGATTTTGCAATAAATGGCAAATGTACTACTAATGCTTCTGACTTATTGCTGTATACATACAAAATAATAAATTACAAATAGTAAAATTCATAAACCTTTTTCTACTACTCTTGACATTGCACTGTATATGCTAAACTAAAGAGGATACCAGAAAGTTGCAAGACACAAACTTTGTTTGGAGTAGATAATTGTTAACAATGTTACCATAAAGAGCTACAAGTTCAAAGTATGAGTTTTCTGCTTTGGTGTGTGATAATTTGGCTGAGGTTGAAATCGTGTATACTACATCTCAGTTCATCCCAAATTTATTAATCCCAGAATACTTAAATGAGTTAAATGATTTCAAAGTCAGAGGTTAAAGAAGCCTTCATTTCCTATTCCCATTCATGACTATTAACTCATCTATTTGCAAAAAAGAAATTTGCTGATGGATATTAGAGACACTGAATGTTCCCAGGGTTGAAATTGTGTGAATCTAAGTAATCATATTAACTCTCTCCAATCCACTATTCATTACATTCAATGAAGATATAATTTACTATAGCTTCATTAAATTCTGGTTTTATCAGTCTTGATGCTGAAACATATTTAGAACAGATTTTAAATTCCTATAAGAGGATGAATATAAATCTGGATTTTTTAATTATCAAAAAAGTGTTTAATATTTGTTGAATTGAAATTGAATTTAATAGAATAAAGAATATGCCATGGTAAATAAAGATCCCATGTTATCATTATGAATATGTCAAATCAGATTGATTTTATTTCTTTTTTGAAAAGGTTACTACTACCTAAGTAGATCAGAGAAAGGTTGTATACACAAAGACATATACAGGGCAGGGGAGAAGGAAGAGAGAATTAATTTAGGTTTTCAGTAAAGCATTGGATAAAATATCACATATTTGTATAAAAAAGTTGGAGACTGGTAAACTATGCTATAAAGCACTGGACAGATGAAAATAGGTTTTTGTTATTTCACTGCAGATGTTCAATTAATATGCACTGAGTTGATTTGAAATTGGATTTAATCTTGGTAAGTAAAGATCAAATGGTATGTTCAGAGTAGTCTTCTTAATAGTTCAGTGACAACTTGGCAAGAGGTCTTCGGTGGAGGGCTTCTCTCTCTACTTGTCCTGTGCTTAAGTATGACAAAGAAGAAGCACTACTAGAGAATACTTTGAGAGAGATCTGGGGGTTCTGGTGAACTGAAAGTCCTTCCGTCAAAAGTATAACATGGCAGTCAAAAGCTAATGTCTCTAGAGCTATATTAATACTGCCATAACTTCCAGAAATGAAGAGGCAATAGTCCAAAGGACCCTCTATATTCTGCCTGGGTCAGGTTCCATCTGGAGAAGTGGTGCCAAAATTTTGGAGAACAACTAGAAAAGGATAAACCAGAATGGTGAAAGGCCTTAAGTCCATGCCATATGAGGATGAGTTGAGGCAAGTGGAAATATTTAGTGTGGAAAAGGAAATGATTTTTGTTGTTTAGTCACTCTTTGTGACCCCATTTGGGATTTTCTTGGCAGAAATACTAGTCATTGGTCAATTCCTTCTTCTAGCTCATTTTACAGATGAGAAAACTGAGGCAAACAGGATTAAGTGACTTGCTTTAGGTCTCACAACCAGTAGGTGTCTGAGTCTTCCTAACTCCAGACCCAGCACTAAATCCACTGAATCATCTGGCTGCCTCAAGAGAATAATGTGATCTGGAAGAGAAAAACAAATTAGTTCTCTCTGATACATGTGGGAAGGAGTAAGAGCAAGAGAAACCTAATTAGGACCAACGAGAAGACCAACCTTCCCAGACATGGAGCTATCCAGCATTGGTTCTCCTTCACTAGGGCTAGCATTAGAGGGAAGTGATTTCTTCTGGTTAAGGTTTGAACTGACAGGCTGCTGGAGTCCCTTCTACCTCTAACATTGTGTAGTTCTTTATTACAGATACTAAACACATTTAACCACCTCTGATGATTGCTGAAGGACCCAAGGTAAGGATACTTTAGTGATGTATTAAATTTTGGTATGGGGTTAGAATTTAATGAGAAAATACTGGTAAAGTACTTAGCACAGTGCCAAGTATAAAACAGTTGCTAAACAAGGCCTTTTTCCTTGTCTTTGTTACTTTTTTAAAAAATTTATTTTATTCTGAACTTAAAAAATAAAATGGAAAAACGAGAACTGTATACCAAACTTCAAATCTCTCTCTATATATAGCTCGCTAATTCTTTAAAATGTATAATACACTTATCATGTAGCTATCTTTTTTTCTTTTCCTTCCACCCCCTACCCTGCTTTAGACAAGACTACCATTAGATACAAATATGGATATATGTATAAAACTATTCTATACATACTTCCATTTATCAGTTCTTTCTCTGGAGGCAGATAATATCTTCCTTCAAATGTTCTTTATACTTAATTTGAGCATTTAAAACAGGCAAAATGGCTTAGTCACTCAAAGCTGTTCTTAAAACAATATTGTTGTTACTGTATGTTTTCCTGGTTTTGCTCATTTCATTCTTTATTATTTTATGCAAATCTATCCATTTTTTAAGATCACTGAGCTCATTGTTTCTAATAGCACAATAATATTCCATCACAATCTTATATCATAACTTGTTTAGTTATTTCCCAATCAACAGGTGTCCTTGAATTTTCCAATTCTTTGACACCACAGAGAGTTGCATTGTTCACTTTTTTGTTGTTCCCTTTTCTTTTGCCGATTTCTGATTTTTACTGCTAAGGTGATACCTTTAGAAGAATACTAAAAGCACAATAAAATTAATACGGACAAGCACTCTTTTATCCATTAAATTTAAATTGATCCAACCTCTCCTTGACCACAAATCTCTAAGTAGATGGCTTTGGAGTTTATATCTTTGTACCCCTAGGATACATTGTTTAAATTTAGTGGCAATTAGTGAATAAATGCTTGTGGAATTTAATTGAAGGGGAATCTTCCTGTCCATTCAATCAAAATCAAATCCAAAATGGGAGTAACTATCATTTCCTAAGTGAACAAAAAGGTTGTCTTCTTGATATAATTAATAACATTTTTCCCATGAAGTAGTAGATCAGGAAAGACTTTAACTTATATAGCATAATTCAATTAATCATGAATAGTTCTCAAACAGTAGATAGGCAGAGTGGTCAAGAAGGGTATCATATTATTCATTTAGGTGGATCTTTTCTTTTAAATTTACAGGTAACTTAATTCACTGGATAAAATCCTGGTGAAGAAAATTTGAGTTCAAACTCTGCCTGTGATATTATATGAAACTGAGTAAGCTTTCTTTCTCCATTTTCTCATCTGTGAAATAGGAATAATATCTACAGAACCAGTTACTGTATGCTGAATACATGGGAAAATTTAAAGGATTAGGTAACTATCACTTATCATATATTTTATTATAATCTTATTATTTTAAATAGGTGATAAATTCTTGAAATTTAATTGAACAAAGTATTTGTTAATCATCAACTTTATGCCAAGCATTGTGATAGAGATAGAAAGTGAAGGTAACAAGTGAGTTAACTTTTGAATGGAGTTAAAAAAAAATTCCAAAAGACAAAGAAGACTAATAGAAGGCGGAATATTACATAAGCCATCAGCAAGGAAATCAGCTAGATATAAAATAGAGTCCATGAAAGAGAATAATGTAAAATGAGTTTAGAAAAATAGACTGGAGATAGACTGTGAAGGCTTTAATTGTCAAACAGAGGAATCTGTATTTTAGTGGAGATAAAAGGAAGCAAATAAAGTTTCTTGAGTGAGGGATTGATATGGTTAGATCTATGCTTTAGAAACAACAATTTTATAGCATCAAAGTCTTTTGTAGCATTTGAAATTTTGGGGGAACTATAATTTTACCTTGTTTTTGAGAATGAAAATTCTCAGCACTGTAAAGATACATACAATAGATTATGGAGAAAGCAAGAGAATTCCAGAAAAAAAAAAAATCTCTTTTTGCTTTTTGACTATACTAAAGCCTTTATGTGGATCACAACAAAATGTGACAAGTTCTCAAAGAGATGGGAGTAACAGACCATCTTACTTGTCTCCTGCTAACAAGCAAAAGTGAGAACCAAACATGGAACAACTGATTAGTTTAAAATTTGGAAAGGAATACATTAAGGCCATATCTTGCCATTATTCGTTTAATTATATGTCAAGTACATCATGAAAAATGTAAAACTAGATGAATCAAAAGCCAGAATGAGACCACCAGGAGAAATCTTAACAACCTGAAATAAGTGGACAAATGCCATTCTGATGGCAGAAAGTGAAGAATTAAAAAACCTCTTGAAAAGAGTGAAAGAGTAAAGTGTAAAATCTGCCCTGAAGTTTAACATCAAATACCACCCCCCCAACAAAAAACAAAACAAAACAAACCTAAATAAGTTGTTGGCAACTGGTCCCTTCTATGGCAGATATAAAAAGTATACTTAATAAAAGTAGAGATGGCAAGGAGATCAAATTAGTTAATACTTAAAGAAATTGATTCTTCCTCTTAAACTGGAAATGCCATAGACACCTCAACCTTATTTTCTTTCTTGTAAAAACCTCTCCTTTTGTAAACTTCTCTCTTCTTGCTGAGGGCACCATTATATTTTCAGTCAAAGGGTAAAGCTGCAGTTTGAATATTCTGGCCACATAATGAGAAGACTGGACTTACTATAAAAGACTGAGGTTGGGAAATATTGAAGACAAAAGGAAAAGGATATGGTAGAGAATGAAACAGACAGATTCTTTCATGGAAGCAATGAACATGAAAACTTAGGCAAACTTCAGGAGATAAAGGATGCCAGAAGAGGCTTGATGTGCTCTGGTTCAGGGAATCACAAAGAGTCAGACACAATGGAATGACTAAACAACAACAAAAATTATGCCATTGTTACGTATTTTCATTATTTTCATGTTGGGAGGTATTCAGAAGGCAGTAAGGCAGAATTTTAGACAAAATAAGTATAAATTTAGTCAGAAAATTTGTTAAAAACTAGGAATATACTAGATACATGCCATGTAAATAGGGGTTCTTAACCTAAGGTCATGAAAAATTTTTAAAAACTTTTTGATAATTATACTTTCTTATAATTGGTTTTCTTACCATGGGTTTACTTAGTACATTTAAAAACATTACTGTTAGTTTCACTAGTCTCTGGAAGAGATTTGTGACACAATAAGAACTTTTAAATAGAAGACAGTATTGAAAATGGGGATGGTGGAAAAGCATAGAAAGGGAAAAGGGGAAAGACCAACAAAGACTTCTGAGAGCAGGGAGGACTTGGGCCAAACTTAAAAAAAAAAATCCAGGGAAGTCAGGAGGATGAGGTGAGAAGAAAGAGAAAAAGAGAATTCAGGGCAAAGGAGATAGCCAGAATTCAGGGGACAGAAGGGGAGTGGGGAATGGACAGAGTAGGAAGAAACACAAGGCACAGAAATCAATCAAAAGACTACTGAAATAATACAGGCATGAGATGATGAGGGCTTGCATAAAGCATGACTACCACATGAATGGAGAGGAGAAAAATACAGAAGAGAGATTGTAAGGTATAAATAGTCAGCCTTTAGGCTTGACCCATACCTAACACCACATAATAAGATAAGATCTAAATGGATTCATGATTTAGACACAGTGATATTATAAGCAAATTAGAGGAACATAGGATAGTTTACCTCTCAGATCTGTGGAGAAGGAAAGAATTTGTGTCCAAAGAACTAGAACTCTTAATTGAACACCAGATAGATAATTTTGATTATATTAAGTTAAAAAGTTTTTATACAAGCAAAACTAATGCAGACAAGATTAGGAGGGAAGCAATAAATTGGGAAATCAGTTTTTCATTTAAGGGTTCTGATAAAGATCTCACTTCTAAAATATATAGAGAATTGACTCAAACTTATAAGAATTCAAGCCATTCTCCAATTCATAAATGGTTAAAGGATATAAACAGACAATTTTCAGATGAAAAAATTAAAACTCTTTCTGGTCATATGAAAAGGTGCTCCAAATTACTATTGATCAGAGAAATGCAAATTAAGACAACTCTGAGATACCACTACATACCTGTCATATTGGCTAAGATGACAGGAAAAGATAATGACGAATGTTGGAGGGGATGTGGGAAAACTGGGACACTGATACATTGTTGGTGGAACTGTGAACGGATCCAACCATTCTGGAGAGCAATTTGGAATTATGCTCAAAAATTTATCAAACTGTACATATCCTTTGACCCACCTATTGGGCCTATATACCAAAGAGATCTTAGAGGAGGGAAAGGCACCCACATGTGCAAAAATGTTTGTGGCAGCCCTTTTTGTAGTGGCTAGAAACTGGAAACTGAATGGATGCCCATCAATTGGAGAATGGCTGAATAAATTATGGTATATGAATGTCATAGAATATTATTGTTCTGTAAGGAAACGATCAGCAGGATGATTTCAGAAAGGCCTGGAGAGACTTGCACTAACTGATGCTAAGTGAAATGAGCAGAACCAAGAGATCATTGTACATGGCAACAACAAGACTATATGACGATCAATTCTGATAGACATGGCTCTCTTCAACAATGAGATGTTTCAAACCAGTTTCAATTGTTTAGTGATGAAGCAAGCCATACACACCCAGGGAGAAGTCTGTGAGATCTAAGTGTGGACCACAACATAACATTTTCATGCTTTATGTTGATGTTTGTTTGCATTTTGTTTTCCTTCTCAGGTTTTTTTTTTTTTCCCCTTGTAGATCAGATTTTTCTTGTATGACAAGATAAATGTATAAACATGTGTGTATATATATATATATATATATATAAATGTACATATATATATATATATATTCGATTTGTCATATATTTTAACATAATTAACATGTATTAGACTACCTGCCATCTAGAGGAGGGAGTGGGGGGAAAGAAAAATTGGAAGAGAAGGCTTTGCATGCTGGTGCCCTCCACAAGAAGAGGGAATTCTTGAAGAGGAGAGAATTTTGAGAGAAAGAGAACAAGTTTGAGATGGGTATGGTATTTAATGTTTGAGAGGTCCAAGGGGTAGTTTGTGATAGAAAGAGAGTATTTAGGAGAAGTACATGCTTAAATATAAATGTGGGAATCCTTTATAGAGAGACAATCCTGGAGACCACCAGATGAGCTAATATAGGAGAAGGTTTTTTAACCTGGGGACCATGGTCTTTCATTTCACAGAAGTCTGTGAATTATATAAAAATTTCTAGATTTAAAAACAAAACAAAACAATTTCACTAGATTGACTCTCTTTATAATGCTATTTAATTTACTTTATGAATTCAAAAATATTATTCTGATACGGAGTCCAGATACTGCTAGAGGGATCCAGGACATCAAAACGTTTTCAGAATTCCTGGGAGAAAAAGAGAAGGCCCAAGGCAATCCCTGAGGAATATTCATTGTGAATGGATAAGGATCCAGCAAAGGAGATAAAGAAACTAAGGCATACAGACATGATTTGCTGGGACTAAAACTGAGATTCCTTAACTCACAAAGTAATTTAGAGAGTCAATGAATGAGAAAAAAAAGAGAGAGGGACTCCAAAAGATTTCCGGTAGGCATCAGAAACACAGCAATAAAACATGATTGTACAATATAACTCTGCATTAAGGTGCAAATGAGGTTCTGAAGTATGGTCCTGTTTGTACCTTTACATTTGAGAAGAGGACAAAGGGGATCCAATATCGGAGATATTACCGAGGTACAATGAGAGCGTGTAGAAGCCTGGAATTTCAACTGTAATTTCCTTTCTTTTGTAGAATTAAATTGAATTCATGCTGTTGGTGTAGTACTGGTAATTTTTTCTTTCTGTATTTAGCGTAATTCTGCACTGTCATTAATTACATAATGTATACCATATGTTGGATCCATTCAATTTGGGTATGTACAGCATATTTACAGAACAGCACTGATAAAAATCATTATTGCCACAAATGCATAAAAAAGCCTTTATTACTTGAAATATTGTTTTTTATCTAATTTGAAAGCTCTTTTCTGAACATTTTAGAAATGAATTTATTCAAAAATGACTCCAGACTCAGATACCATGGTCTTGAAAAGAAGTGAAGAAATGTTACATTATATAGCTCATAATGGACCAAATGGTTCATTTTTAGAAATGCTGGATAAATGCTCTAATATTTTTAAAAAACTGGTCTATACATTATTGTATTACATGATAAAATCACTATTAACTGTATGCATGTAAATAAAGCCAGTAAAAACTTAGATTGTTTTATATGATTTTAAAAAGTCTTGTAAGAGAGCATTTGCAAACCCTAGCATGTTATTTAGACATCCACAAGACTTCTCCTTCCTGACATTTTGATGGTTTCAATGAATTAAATGTACAAATAAGCCTTGGAGGTTTGAAAAAAAAACCATCTTAAATTGGGATATGGATAAAAATGGAGATTAGTAGTCTAATTCTGTTAATAAAGATTCTGTCATAATATGTAGTTAGGTTACTAGCTAATTAAAGAAAAATTAGAAAACAAATATCCACTTTCCTTTGCTTGTATCCCAGTTAAGCCTGCATTTTCTAGTCTGGAAGTATCAGGGCCTCAAAGGGAATATCAGTAGAGTAAAAAATTAATATGCAAAATATTTTACTCTAATAGTTGAATGAAAGGATTCATACAAATGCATCATAAAATTTAACATACAATTCAATCAGGAATAAGAATTAATGATAAGGGAAGAAAAGACAACTTAGTTGAGTGTTTACTCATTGTTCAATTAATGTGCATGTGTATATTTCTGATTTGTATTCATGTTGGGCTTAGGAGTCAGAATTCCTGTAAAATGATAACCCAAATTTCAGTTGAACATAGAGAAAAGAAAAAAAAATTAATTCCTAATAATTAGAACTATCCAAAGTGGAGCTGTCTCCAAAGGTAACAGACTATTTATCATTGGAAATGTTCAAATAAAAATTAAATAAGACTCAACAGGTAGGAATTCTGTACAATTGCAGGTGAGATTAGATGGCATTTGAGGTTCCTTCTAATTCCTTCTAATTTGAGATTTTGTGAGTATCCCTGCTTGGAGCATCAATGTTATTTCTCTTTATTCATCCAAGTTTTATTTAGTTTTTAAAAGTTAAGTTCAAATCTTACTTCTTGTTCTGTGAAGCTTTTTTTGACTATGTAATCACAATAATCACTGTACTCTAAACTCTTACAAAATTTATACATGCTATATATGACACTCAAGAAGAAATATATTAATAGGGAAAGAACACTGGAATCACAATTTGAACAAAAATTCAAATTCCAGCCCTGTTACTTACTAACTGTATTCTTAACCCAAATTTTAGTGTCAACATATGCAAAATAGGCATGATACATTTGTCCTCCCTAATTCACAGGACTAGAGTGATTTTATATAAAGTGCTATATGCAAGTAAACTATCATCATACATTACCTAGAATTGATCACCAATGGGTTTCTTCTGATGATGAGTTTCTGATAGGTAGCAGCACAAAACAACCTGGTGCTTCCAGAGGGCTTTGGGTTTTGAAGGCTTAACAAGATTTCTCAGTGTACTATCCCTATAATTGTATGACTGATAAGAGGAAAGACAGGGTTTGATCCAATGCACAGGAAGGTGCTTTCTTCACAGAATTGGTTAACCTTCCCTACTCTGAAATCATGGCTGTGAAACAAACAATGCCCACCAAATGAAATGGAAATAGATTGTAAGATGGCTTGGTGAGTAGTAACTGGTGGGAATTTTTTTTATTAATCCAACAGGGAGGTAACTTCCTAGAAAGGCCATAGACAAAATCAGAAAATTTCCTACTTCCAGAGATTCCTTTTGGAAATGATGATGGCTATTGCTTCTCCTTCATTCTCGAAGAGGACCATGATATTAGGGAGGAGGTGCCACGACATGAGAGTGAATTGGATTGAAATGAGGGAGGCTATGCAAAGTCACTTGCCTCACTTTACCTTCCAGAGCCATCTGGGTCCAGTGGCCAGATATAGATCAGAACAACTTGAGATGGCCCAGGAGGTAATGGCCCAGCTTAGTGCTAATATGCCCTGGGTGAGAAGAAGCCAGCACACCGGGAATACAGAAGCAAAGGGGCAGGGATGCTGCTGGCTGTGGACACTTGCAGGAGGGGGGAAAGTCTTGGTTTGGGGTTCCTGGTCAGAGGTGAGAGCTGAAGTGAAACTAGAGGCACCATTCCCCTATCCCCACAATTGGAGGTGCTTACACTAATACTTCTCATGAAAAAAAAGAAAGAAAGAAAGAAAGAAACAGAAAAGAAAGAATCCAACCATAAAAACTTTTTTTAAAATTTCTTTTTAAAATTTTTTTCTGACCATAGAAACTTACTATGGGAATAGGAAAGACCAGGGTTCATCTTCAGAAGAGGACAACTGAAATAAGGAAAAGTTTCTTCTATCCCAAAGAATATTGTTAAAAGGTTATTTGTCCAGAGAGAATTTATAGAAGAACTCAAAAGAGAATTTAAAAAGCAAATGAGAGACACTGAGGACAAACTAAAAATAAATAAATAAAAAACTATCCAAGAAAAAAAAGATTATGAAAAACAGTTAACCAACCCAAAAAGGAGATACAAAGTCTAAAAGACAAAAATAGCTATGAAAATTAAAAACTGGAGAAGGGGAAGGAACCTATGAAGCTAAGAAAGACCAAGAAATAACAAAACAGAATATAAATAATGAAAAAATAGAGCATAATTGGAAACATAAGAAAAACAACAGATCTGAAGAACAAATCAAGAAGAGAAAATATAATAATAATTAAACTACTTGAAAGCTGTGAGCAATAAAAGGAATCGACACAATAATGCATGAAGTAATCCAAGAAAATTGTCCTGAAATGAGAATATGAGAGGAAAGTAGAAGTAGAAAAAAATCCACCTCAAAGAGATCTTTTGTGGAAAACACATAGGAATATTATTGCCAAATTTTGGCATATAAAGAGAAACTTTTGAGAAAAACAGGAGAAAAACAATTCAAATATACTGGAACTATAATTAGAATTGCACAGGGCTTATCAGCAGCCATAATAAAAGACCATAGGTTCTGGAATCATATATATTGGCAATCAAAAGAACTAGACCTATGACCAAAAATACCATCTCCAGCCAAATTGTAATACTGAATGAAAAAAAAAAAAAAAAAAAAAAAAGACATTCAAAAAATTTGCGGATTTTTAGGACTTTTTTCCACCAAACCTGAAATCAACAGAAAATTTAACATATAACAACCCAAATCAAAGATCAATTTCAAGAAACTTAACATTGACAAATTATTTGTTTTTTTACATAGAAATGTAAAACATGTTTAAGATTGACATTAACAACTGGATAGCTCAAAAGAAAGATTGGGACAGAGTTAAGGTAAAAATAGTAATTATGTTACACAAGTGAGGGATAGAAGAAAAATAAACACAGGTATTAGAAGGGGAAGGAAGACTTATAATTCAGAAAAACCTACTCACATTGGGAATGGGTTAAGTAGACAACACTATATACATACCATAAAGGGTATAGCACCCTCCAAAATCTATAAAAAAATAAGGAAGGAAGGGAAAGGTGGAGAAAGAAGACAAGGGAGGGAGGGATTCATGTGTGGGAGGAGATTAATTAATAGCAAGGCAAGTTAAGGAGCAAAATTGAAGCAAATAGTTAGCAGGAATAGGAAAAAAGAGATATGTGTACACACAAACATAACAAGGATCAGGAATAGAATTTGTTAGAAAAAAAGGTATGGCTAGTAATCATTGATCTTAAACAAAGTCAAAGTTAAAGATTCAGTCAAGAGAAAAATCTACATTATATGTCAGCCATACTAATAGTTTTAGATGACATTTACATATGGGCAAAGTGTGTAATGGATGTGTGTGTGTGTGTGTGTGAGAGAGAGAGAGAGAGAGAGAGAGAGAGAGAGAGAGAGAAAGAGAGAGAGAGAGAGAGAGAGAGAGAGAAACAGAAAGAGAGCACATATCTCTGTATGCATATTACTCTGTGTGTGTAGGGGGGGAAATGGGAAGGATGAAAAGGGAAAAAAAAGAATAAAATTTTAAAAAGTGTGCAGCAGAGAACAAAAGAATAACCTACAAGGAAACAAGAGAAGATGGAAACTCAGGAATATAATTTCTTCTGCAATTATATATCCTTTCTTGAACTGGTAATTTATTGTTATATATTTTTAATCTTCCCTGATGTTCTGTTGGGTATTTGATAATGTTCTGTTCTGTTTTCATTTTCTGTTTTTCTTTTTTCTATTATTTTTTAAAAATAAAATAAATTTTTTGAAAAAAGAAAAAAAAAAGAATGGCCTTTTTTACTTAGTCTAAAAAAACTAATGAATCTGGAATGAGAAGACCCTCAGGGTTTTTGATGGGGGAGGAAAGGAGCAGTCATAAACTTCATTCTATTTTGCAATAAATCAAAAAATGGCAGATTTTCCCCCTTTCAATTCATATACTATTTAAGCATTCTAAATAGGGCAAAAACCATCCTCCTAGCATCTGAAGAAAAGAGTTTGCTTCATTCTTTGTATATGTATCCCCTCATCTATCATAGCACCTGGCACATCACAGGTATTTAATAAATACTTATTGATTTGATTATTGGGTTATCCATTTGCCTTACACTGTCATGTAACTTTTATTTTACTGTTTTTCAACTTACAAGTAATTTTTTTTCTTCTTTTTACTTCCCTATTTACAACTTAAGGAGGAAAAACCAAACACAAATTCTAGCAGGAGGCAGAGTGTGTGTGTGTGTAAGTATGTCTATGTAAGAGAGTGAGTGATTCTATGTCTTGAGTCTATTGCTCCCCTATCATAAGACAGTGATTCATCATGCTTCATCATTTGTACTCTGGCACTATGACTGATCATTATACTAATTAGAGTTTCAAAGTTTTTAAAATTGTTTATTTTTATAAGGTTTTTATTAATTATATAAATCATTCTCGTAACTCTGATGATTTCATTCATGTTTTCCCAGGTTTCTCTGAAACCTAGTCATTTATCACTGATATCTGTTTTACTTCATGCATATTCCTTTTACCTCATCTTCTTGGCTCATCTTAGATTAAAGTTCAAAATTCTGAGGGTTCAATTTAAATCAATTCAATAAACATTTGTTAAAATGCCTACTATGTAAATAAAATAAATAAATATTTTATAATGCCACTATAAAACGCCACTATGCTCCCCAGTGGGAATACAAAGACCTTCCAAAAAGGGAAACTTAAACAGAAAAAAAGGAATGCTGACATATACAAATGTGATGATTTACATTATTATGTTGATTATAATCTCTCCTGCTCCCATATGGCTCTCTCATTAACAGTCATTCAATTTTCTTCAAATATCTATTACTTAGTAGGCACTAGGGTAGGTCCCTTGAGGGAGTATGCCAGGTAGAAAGTGGGTTTTATAAAAACATCTTCCAGAATATAAAGAATAGAATCATGGTGTTCTGTCTGGTTTATCTAGGAAAGCTATTTCCCTGAATGGTTGGGAGATTTCTTTATGGACCTCCAGATTATTAATTTCTTCAAAGAAAATATATTTTTGTCAGAATTTCCTAATTATTTAGTAAAGAATCAATAGAACCATAGATTTAAAGCTTGGAGTTTACATGATCTAAAATGAAAAATCCTTTGTTTGGTATTTGAAACCTTTAATAATTTGCTCCCCCTCTTCCTTTTCTAGCCTTCTTATATCTTTCTGTGATGGGCTCTGTGACCCACTGACAATGACCTCCTTGCTATTCTTTGAAAAAGATACCATTCCCCTAACCCTGGGCTTTTCCCTGGCTCTCTCTTACCACTGGAATTCTCTCTTTGCTCATCACCACCCACTTTCCTCCAAGTCCCAGCTAAAATCCTACTTTTTACAAGAAGTGTTTCATGATCTTCCTCAGAAACTAATAGTGCCACTCTTCTTCAATTTATACTGGATATATCTTATTTATATGTAACTGTTTGCATGTTGTCTCTTCCATTCAAATTTGAATTCCATAAGAGCAGGGATTTGCCTTTCTTTGAACCCTCATCATTTATTCCAGAGCTTAGCCCATAGGTGGTTTTAAAAAACACTTGTAGCTCAATTGACTGAATTTAGGCAACTAATTCAACCTCTTTGTTTTACACAAGAAAACCAAAGCCCAGAAATTATTATCGCCCAACTTAAATCAAACTGAATTGAATTCAACTAGTCTAGACAAAGTTATCATTAAAAAAAAAAAAAAAAAAAAAA
>JAJPUD010004706.1:61677-100961 GCA_023553655.1 Myrmecobius fasciatus
AAAAAAAAAAAAAAAAAAAAAAAAAAAAAAAAAAAAAGCAAATTGGATTTTTTTTTTTTTTTGGCTGAGGTAATTGGGGTTAAATGACTTGCCCAGGTCACACAGCTAGGAAGTATTAAGTATCTAAGACCAGATTTGAATTCAGGTCCTCATGACTTCAGGGTTGGTGTTCTATCCACTGCTCCACCTAGCTGCCACACAAATTGGATTTTTTAAAACAAATTCTATTTTATTGGATTTAAAATTTTTGTTAAAACATCTGTGTGAAATTAGTTTAATTTAAAGTTGATCAAAATTCTGATATAACAGCATGGAATGTGAATTATAAATTTCTGTTTTATAAAAGCATGAGAAAATATATTTATGTGACCTTTAGGAAAAGTTCCAAGAAGATAAATGGACAGAATATTATAGTTGAAGAATATGTATTAAGGTTACATCAATCTACAGGAATGTATTTTGTTATTAGATGTAACTTTTGAAAAAAAAATCAGCCTTTTCTATGTTTATTTAATCCTATTTCTCTCCATAACTCCAACAGAAGAAAGGATCACGGAATGTAAGTCTTACTCAGCCTCCTTTTAACTTATAGCATGTTATTTTTATCATTTTTCAATGGAAACTTTTCCATTCATAAATTATTTATTTACCATTTGGGATATTTAAATTCATACACAGATTGAATGTTAAGATATTTAGAAATATGAGCATTATTGACAAGTGACATGACCATGAGAATTGACTTTAGGAATGTGTCATATGACAGCTGTCACATAAGAAATTTATGAAACAACTAGAGATAATTAAATTGTAAAAGGAAAGACTTGAGTGATATGCTAGTTGCCTTCAACCTGTTGCCTGAAAGAAGTATGAGATTTGTTCTGTTTCATTCCAGGAGACAGAACTTAAGGTGCAAAAAAGGCAAATTCAGAATTAATGTAAAGAAACATATCTTAAAACAAAGAGCTTTTACAAAAGGAATGACATTGGAAGAATACAGTGACTACCCTATCATTACAAGTCTTCAGGCATAAAATGGATTTTTGTCTTGTGGAAATGAATAAGTTCAAGTACAGAGAGATATGTTCTTTCTACTAAACAACAAGCATTTCTTAAGCAACAACTATGTGCAAGGCACTGTGTCCAGTTTTGAAGACAAAGACTAAAGTGAAGTGCATATGTCCAGTCTTGAAGTGCTTCATTCTTAAAAGAACACAGTAGTTGATGATAAACATTATAAAAATTTATCTTTTTCATCTGTGTGCTGTAATATTCTAACAAAGCTTTAACATCTGCCACTGAAATCTGTATACATTGTCTTGAAATATATATGGCACCTAAAATTGAAAAGTTGTGGTAGGAATGAATTTCCTTTGAATTATAAGAGTTTGTTTTGTCACATTTTATGACAGACATAAATTGTCTATGTGGAGTTCACATTCAGAAAGACCTTTTGATTATGATTAATCCTTGATATAGTACAGGAGTCTTATTGTTGTTTATGCTCAGAATGGAGGCTATAGAAGTACCGGTCGTCTTTGCATAATGAAAATTAAAAGCCCAAGCCAAAACATTAATGTTCTTTTAAATAATAAGTTTAGTGTGGAAAAAGGGTTAGCAATAAATGTTTTATTATAAACCCTGCTGTGGTAATTAATCCAAGTGATTAGGATCTAATTGCTTGTTCATGCTAAATATAATATTTACTATTGAGAATTTTGCTGATTTGTGGTTCAGGGGCTCAAGGAAAGAAAGTGGGTTTTTTTTGTTTGTTTGTTTTTAGGAATAAATTGCAATATTTATAACAAATAACATTTTAAAAATGGTTAAGATAATCCCTTGTGTTGAAATATTATTCATTTTACAAACTGATCTTTATTGTTATCTATTTGCATAGAATTAAGGAAAATTTTTCCCTCTGAGTAAACTTCAATAATAACTGAATTAAGAGGTCTTTTAAGATTGTGAAAAGTTTGATAAGTGAAGACAATTTCATTTCAATGAAAAAGATTTTTTGTCATAGTTTTCAATTTTGTCCCCATCTGCTTTGATTTTGCTCCCACTAAAGGCCTTTTGGGATCCTACCTAGAAACATAGCAGTTGACCCTAGGGTTTTTCAGAACTACTATATACATATATACATACACACTACTCCATACTTAGTACTTGTACTAGGTTAGAAATGTTTAAATTTTAATGCTATTTGAGGACAAGTCTTGCCAAGTTTAGCAGGATTGTTCATCAAGACTTAGCCATAAGATTCACAGTAATACATGTAGTTTTCTATTTGCTATGGGAAGGTAGCAATCTGCATGGGGAAAAGTATCTACATGAATTAGACCATCATAAATTCTGGATGTATTCAAGAAACAATGCCAAAGAGAAATTAAAATCTTTTTGAAAGCCTAGTCATTTTATGACCATGATATCTTTTTCCAAACCTCTATGTATCAAAATGTAATTTGTAAAGAGGAAAAGGAAAAAACAAAGAATCTACATGTTGTTTTGGCTATATACTCAAAGAATCTGATTTGGAAGGGAAATTACAAAAATTCTATAAAATATAAAAATTATATTCTATAAAAATAATAACTAACATTTCTACAGCAATTACTATGTCCTATCTATGGCCTTAAATGGTGCCAAATACTGAACTAATAAGCACTTTACAAATATTTCATTTGATTCTCACAACAATCCTGGGAGGTAGATACTATCATTATTCCCATTTCATAATTGAGAAGTCCAATAGACTAGGGATGGAAAAAGTCATTTGCATCCAATAAAAGGACTATGGGAACTAGAGGTGGATCACAACAATCATATTTTCACCTTTGTTTTCTCTTTCTTGTGTTTTCCCCCCCTAATTTGTCTGACTTTTTTTTGTACAAATATAAAAATATATTTAAAAGAATACCACAAATTTAAACTATATCAGATTGCTTGCTGTCTTGAGGAGGAAAGGAAGAGGGAGGAAAAAAAACTTAGAACATAAAGTCTTACAAAAATGAATGTTGAAAACTACCTTTATATTTATTTGGAAAAATAAAACATTATTTAAAAGAAAACTGAGGTAACACAAGTCAAATGAGTTGGCCCAAGTCACACAGCTGGCTGTGAATTAGGATCTCCCTGATTCCAGGCTCCACAGTGCTCCCACCAAGAATCCTGACCTGCCCACGGCCGCAAGGACAAGTGATTTCTACTCTGACTCCAAGAGAAAATGCTGGTTTCTATCATCTTGTCAAAGAAGACAAGGATGGTCACTTCTCTACAAGGACCCTCACAGGCTCCAAAACAGCTAGCGTGTCCCACCAACTTGTCTCTCCTCCAGCCTGAGCACTCGCACCCCTTGATTATTTGTATATAAGGGCTGGCACTGTTCTCCATAGAGGGCTGACTTCTGTGCGTGTTCTAGCATAAACCTGCGTTTGTTCATTCATTCAAGATTTATGTAATAAGCACGAACTATGTACAAAGTAAGGTGCTAGAGAGTGGAGATGGAAAGATAAGAGTGAAATAGGCCTTGCCGTCAAGATACTTCTATTCCACTGGGGGGAGGAGGACAGGATATAACATACATAAAGACAAAAAATGCAAAATACAAACAAGTAAATATAAAGGATTTGTTGTGGCTGTTGGTCAGTTGCTTCCAGCTCTAACTAACCCCAAGTGGTATTTTCTTGGCAAAGACACTGGAATGGTAGGGACAACCAGATGGCTAAGTGGATAGAACCCTGACCCTGGATTCTGTAGGACTGAGTTCAAAGCCAGCCTGAAACACTTAACACTATGTGCTCCTGGGCAAGTCACTTAACCCCAAATGCCTTACAAAACAAAACAAAGGAGATAACACAATGGTTTGCCATTTCCTTCTCCACCTCATTTTACAGATGAGGAAGCTTAAGCAAGCTGGGGGAAGTGATTTGCCCAGGGTCAGAATTGATCTCAGGTCCTCCTGACTTTAAGCCTGGGGTTCTCTCCACTGTGCCCACTTAGTTGCCCCCCATTTTTGGGGAGATCAGTGAAGAACCTAATAGGAAACGTTAGTTGAGCAAGCCTTGAGGAAATTAGGAGGTGAAGGTGTGGATGAACTGTATGGCCAGCGTGGGAGAACACCCTAAGTAAGGGGAGGTAGCAGAGGGCCTACCTGCAGAGAGAAGAGCAGGGAGGCTGGAGAAGTGCAGATGGGGAGCCCACCAACTATCTGATTTAGAAGTGGATACACAGCTCTTGTTCTAGATACTGTATTCATGCATTCTAAGACAGATTCATTTAATTTATACCCCACCTATCTCAAAACCTTTCCATAGCAATTGTTGCCTACACATGTTTACTATCTTATCTTACCAAAATTTATTTTTGAAGCCAATAATAATATTTTATATTTATCTCTTAAATATAACCTTACTAGATTGCCCTGGAGTTAAAGGTTATCAAATATTTTTACATCCTGATTCTGTTAATCAATGTATTAGTTGTCCACTCCATATTCTTATCACTTGAAGATTTGGAAAACTTGCCTAATGTAATGTCTGGCATATAATATGAGCTTAATAAAAGTTTACTAATTGATCATATGTCTTTATCAATATCACTGATAATAATGTAGATCAGAAGCTGGCCAAAGCAAGATGTCTGAAGCACCCATTAGAGATTTTCCTATAAAGTTGATATTTACTTATTATTGATTATACATTAGATTTATGAAGAACCTTTACCATCATTACCCACTTAACAGTACTATCAGCCAAGCATATCCCTCCATTCAAGGATAATATCAGAAGTGGCCCTGCACACAATGGCATGTCATACCTCTCATAATTTTATATTCACATATTTATAGCACATATTTATATTGTGGGTTAGTCTTTTTGTCACAGATATTCATATTAAAACAAGGGCATTCATAATAAATATCACAATATACATATAAATGTGGGTTACATTGGCCTACCACTACAAACAGTAACTATGGGGAAGAGTGGGCACAAACTACCAATGAAATCCATGTACCAAGGCCATGCACAACTTAGAAATGCAAGGTATGGTAGCCTCTTTCTGTTTTAGGAATTGCCCACTGAGCTCCACAGGGAATGGGGTTTCTGCATTGGAGCAGATGCTTCTACTGCAATGTTTATTTAGGTGATCAATGTTTAGTTGACTAATATCTCAAAAAGAAAAAGTTATTATGGTATGACTTATACTAGATGAAGCTGTAGAATTACTTGCTAATCAATTCTTCTCTTATTAATATTAATATTATTATTAAATATTAATAAGCAATACCTTGACAAAGGTGTTCCTATGATTCTGCCAGGACTTGAAGTCTATCTCAATGATTTATCAAAAAGGATATTTGTTACTTATCTATTAGATAACCACACACACACACAAAAATGCAAGGCCTAAAAGCTCAGCCTTCTCATACTGAAAAAACAAAGGGAAGTACAACTAGAAAGAACTGAATAACTGAAAGAAGTAGAAGACTGAAAAAAGTGGTAAGAAGAACATAACAGGGACATATCAAGCCAGTTTAATAGAAAAAAACAAGATGATCATGGAAAGAGAGAGTGGTGCCAGACTGTTTTAAGTTCTATGAACACAACGCAAAGAAAAACATTTTAATTTAACTTGATATGTAAGAGGAACAAAAGAGTGATAAGTTCAGGTCCAGACATAAGAAAAGAATATTCCCAAATCTGTATGGAAAAGTAGGTTCAAAGGAATTAGATTAGAGATGAGAAAACCTGCTAGCAGATTTCTGCAATATTTAGGGTGGAAAGGTTTTTTGTTTTGTTTTGTTTTGTTTTGTTTCTGAAGATCAGGAACCTCCTGATCTAGTTCATTATTGGTCAGCTCTAAATGCTAAGGATGTTTTCATTTATAATGCATCAAATCTGTCTTCCTATAATTCCCATATATTAGTCTTAGTTCTGTCCTCTAGAGCCAAGCAAAATAAATCTAATTCCTATTCACATAGAACAGGTAATAACAAAATAAAACATTCAGGTTAAAAATCCTATTTTCTCACTCAGTGCTTTGGTTTAACCTTCCAGAGCAACTTAATGAGTTTTCAATATACATTTTGACTAACCTGAAAACATATTGAACAATAGCCAAGGTGTTATTTTCTTACTTAAAAAATAAACCTACATTTGATAAGAAGGGATAAGAATGATTTCAAGCCTTTTCAGATTTGCAGGTAATTATGGGGTACAGAAACTGATTGAATTGGTTTGCCTTCTAACTGGATTTGGTTGTTTTGGCTTTTTAAAAAATTTACCCTTTATGATAAATTTATCTTACCACAATGAAAAAAAAAAAAGGCTTTTCCTTTGATATGTTTGTCCCAAAGGTAGTTTCTAAAGTAAACCCTTTGCTGCTGATCAACAGAGATTATACATATAAAATAACAATTTTGTTAAAAATTAGGGATGAAATTGAATATTTTTAAATCAAATAATTTTAATTTAATTTAAGTTAATGGAAGTTCTGTGAATGTGCTGAATCTTGTAAAATATATTTGTAATATAAATAATGGCATAAAATTTACCAAATTTAATTGACTAATTTCCATTATAGAGTTTGCTTTATTTTTTAAAGGCATGAAAAAATTTTTATTCTCATGCTTCTGCTACTTTCATAACCTTTGCAGTTTGTGCTAAAAGGTCATTGAAATTTTTTTGTTTTATTTTCTAGTGTTAATTTCAAATTTTAGTTTCTGACTATTGTTAAAATATATTACATTGAAAATATTTGGTTTGTAATGCATAGACTGGTTGCCACCATCAAAAAAATTTTTTAATACCTCTCAAATGTATATAAATGCACTAAAATATACAAGTTTTGGGAATATAAAAGTCCCTGTTCACAGAGAATTTGCAGTGTAGTTGAATGAACAATACAGAAAAAAGCAACAATTTGAGGTAGATGCCTTCAATAATTGGATGGATCTTTGATCACATTATTATGGTCACTCCTAACAGTTCACATAATAGCCATCTCCTGGGTAGATTCTGTGTTCCAGGGGGAAGGAAGGCTATCCAATGTACTCCATGTCTTGAAGTACACTATTTGATCTGCTAATCTTTCCTTTTGCCACAAGCTGGACCCACTTTATATATCTTTCTAATGATGTCTCTTGTGCAGTTTCTCCTTTACATTCCTTCATTGGTAATATGCTGCAGTTTAATCATACCTACCACCATCTTCTTTATTGCACTCTTGTTGACCTGTCATTTTAGTATTTTGGAGAATATGGGTTTTCATGACTTGAAATCTTTCATTCTCACTGGAAAAACATTGCTATTTAAAAAATTTTAAATTTAAATCTTTTGGGGAGAAACTCCAAATCACTAAAGGCATCACACAACTTTCTAATTGCAGCTTAGCTCATTTTTGTACTCCTATTTAATTCTGGACCTCATTCATTATCCATTCATTTGCCTATCCAATTTCTATATCTTGATGGATTGCTTCAAAGGCTTGTCTATGTAACTATCATAGCTATAATAATTATATTTTTCTTTCTGAAGCAAGTGGAGTTAAGTGACTTGCCCAGCAAGGAAATGTTAAATGTCTGAGACTAGATTTGAACTCAGGTCCTCCTGACTTCAGGGCTAGTGCTCTATCCACTGTGCCACCTAGCTGCCCCAACAATTATATTCTTTATGCATTTAGTTTTTAATGTGTGCTTAATTAAAAGTTTCTTGAGTATTTGTATATTTTATTTGGTAGGATTCACAATGTTCCAGAGTTAGTACAACATAATGAAGAAATGGGTCATCAAAATACCATCCCAAAGTTTTAAACCTCAGTGGCTTAGAAGTTGATATTAGCACTAATTGAAATGGATACATTGAGAAGATAGCAAGGTTCAAGGGGTGGAAAGAATAAGATCTGTTTTAGACCTGCTGAGCTGAAGGTGTCACTATGCTCCTCTGGAAGAATACTATGATATTCTGTCTAGCAGGCAGTTGGAGATATAGGACTAGAACTAAAGACATAATAACTAGAAAACAACAGCAGCAGATACTTTCTCAAGTTTATAATCAAGCTACTTTTGTAGCAATACAAGGAAGATTTAGCTATTCTCTGAGGTCAATGGCAAATCTGCAGTGGGATACTCTTTTCTCATGTGGGCACAGATATCATAATGGAAGATAGTGTGGACACTCCTAAAATGATAATTTCCACAAAACCAATTTTCCTGAAGGCCTGATCTTGCTAAAGAAAGAGTTAAGTATTTGTCAGTACTCACAATAATTAAAAACAAAAAATTACTAATGGAAATTTCGCCTTTTTTTTTTCAATCTCCACCAAAGGCATCAAAAGTAATTATAAACATTCACTAAAGATGTCAGATTCTCAAGTTAATCTCCATACCACTTGACATAGCCATTCTTCAACCTGTACAGATATAAGCAGTTGTGTCACTTTGTTTGTATGTCAGTGCAGACAACATAATCAATAGTTTTCATAACTTACTGCTAATACTTCAAGCAGCAATGAATTTCTCTAGTTCTGCTTAATCTTTTCCCCTCCCTAGCTTCACACACATGTAAAACGTCTGTATGCTTAAATGGAATCCCTTCTCCCAACAAATGTTAAAATTAAACACAAAGGAAAAGGCAATCTATGTATAATATCTTCCATGGGATCTCGAGCAGATCCCAGAATAGGCAGACGAAGCTATGAAAATAATGTTCCTCTTCTTGATGACATCTAGCAGAAGCATACATGTCCAAATTCTCCCTAAGTTCTACTGTAGCTTTCAGTCAATTACCTTTCATACAACATGTTGTCATAACCTGGACCACATCTAAATGGATACATTTTTGCATATCGTATGCATTCTGAATACCTCCTAATTGGCCTCCTTGCTTCTACTATCTTGCTTCTATGACCTACCTTCTGCACAGTTGCCAAATTAATCTGCCCTAGGCACATGTCTGAACATGTTATTTCCCTGCTCAAAAATTTTCAGTAGTATTGCTTCTGGACTAGACACAAACCTCAGTCTTACATTAAAAGTTCTACAAGATAAGGAGATTTCAATGCCTTTTCATATTTATTTCATATATTTCATTGAGATTCAAGATATCGTCTGAAACTGGCATTTCCCACCTTGAGGCTTTTGGACAGACTGCCCCCAATACTTAGAATGTTCTTCAATGTTTAGAATGCTTAACTTCCTCTAGATTTCAGTGGGTATTTTGTTCTATGCAAAGACTTTTATGATTACAGTTCCATTTGTTAATGTTCTCTCCTTCCTTAAATTACCTTGCATTTAATTAAAAACCTTCATTTTACCTACTATCCATGCTAGCAATCATTCTATTTTATTTCTTGGCTTCTCATCTAAAACCCTTCTGACATCCCTCTGTCTATATTGGATGCCACCTCTTTCTATACTTTTACTCTCTTTTAAAAGTGCTGAGATTTGGTTCCTGATATCATTATTCAAATTAAACTACCCTCTCTAAATTGGCAAATGATTTCTTTTTCCAATTTTTCTTGAATTCTTTCAGATTTTGACTTTTTCCTTGTGAATAATTTTTTAATCCTGGTTTCTTGATTGTATATGACTAAAATCTCAGTATCCCTTTGCTAGTTTTTCATCCATGTCACATTAACCATGGCTGTTCCTTCAAGGATCTGTCCTAGAACTTCTTCTCTTACGTTCTTTCTATTATTTCACTTGGTGATGTGTTCAATTATCACCCCCCCCCCTGAAGAAGATTTACATACATGCATATATATATACAGAGAGAGAGAGAGAGAGAGAGAGAGAGAGAGAGAGAGAGAGAGAGAGAGAGCAACCTAATTTCCCTCCTGAACTACAACTCTCTATCATATTTTGGAGCATCTCAATGTTGGTATCTATAAGGATCTCAAACTCAACATATTTCAAACAAAATGTTATTTTTTTTCTTGTAAACCTTCCCTTCTTGAACACTGGTCTATCATTGTTGAAGGCTACATCACTCTTCCAGTTGCCAAATCTCATAATCTTAATAACATTCTTAACTCTTTGCTCACATTCATACACCTCATGTGTCCAATCCATTGTTAACTCTTGCATCCCTACCTTCACATCTCTCATGTACCTCCTCTTGTCTACTAAAACTGTTACCTGTCTTCTTTGCCCCTTATCATGTCAGTTTGGTGATAACAACAGGGTTTTGGGTGGTCTCCTTATCTGTAGTGCCTCTAATTTGTTTTCCACTCAAATGCTAATGTGATTTTTCTAAAGCACATGTCACACCCTGCTCCCTAATGAATAAATTCTAGTACCTCTCTGTTACCTTATGATAAAATATAAAATTACCCATTTGGAATTTAAAGCTCTGCACATTGATTAGGATTGAATAAAGAAGATTTAAAACAGATAAAAGTAAAGGCTTACATTTGGGTTGAAAATAATCAACTTATTGAGGATAAAAGAGAGAAGCCCATCTGAAAAATATCTAGGTGCTTTAGTAGACTGCAGATTCAACAGGAATCAATAATGTGCTATCACAGTTAAGAAAAGGAGGGTAATTTTCATCTGTATTAAGAGAGGCATAATATCTAGGACTACAAAGGTGATGTTTCTGTTGTACCCCATTCTAAGACGCCTATTGGAGTACTGTATTCAGCTCAGGCACATTTTAAAAAGCACATAGTTGCTGGAGAATGTCCAGAGGAGGATAAACCAGATGTGGAAGGGAGGCAAATTCATGCTATGTGAATATTGGTTGAAGAAGCAGAGGGTGTTTAATGTGGAAAACAGAGTTGACTTTATGGATACAGAAAAAGGCTGCTTTACCTCTTGGAAGGCAGACCCCAGATCCTGAGGTTCCTAAAGCAACTTCAGAGAAAGCCACAAAGGCGGACATGAGCTGGTCCCCCTTTTACAAGGCTTTCCTGGAAGATTGCATAAAGAATCTCAAAAGAGAATTAGATGAAAAATGGGGAAATGAACTGAGATCAGTGCAAGAAGGATATAATGCCCTCCAAAAGAGATATGATAAAGACACCAATTTACTGAAAAACAAAATTGGTGAATTGGAAATAAACATCAATGCACTGAAAAACAAAATTGGTGAAATGGTGGACAAAGTATGCCATGAACAAATTGGCCAGTCACAAAAGGAGCTAAAAAAGCTAACTGAAGAAAATACTACATTAAAAATTAGAATTGAACAAATAGAAGTGAATGACTCAATAAGACTTCAAGAATCAAACAAAAACAAAAAAAAAAAAAGAAAAAATAGAAGAAAATATGAACTATCTCCTAGGAAAAACAACTGACTTGGAAAATAGATCTAGGAGAGACAATCTAAGGACTATGGAACTTCCTGAAAGCCATGATGAAAAAAATAACCTAACCACTATCTTCAGGGAAATCTTGACAGAAAACTGCCCTGATGTTTTAGAATCAGAAGGCAAAATCATCATCAAAAGAATTCACTAATCACCTCCTGAAAGAGACCCCAAAATTAAATCCTCAAGGAATATCGTGGCTAAATTTCAGGACTATCGTACCAAGGAAAAGCTATTCCTAGTAGCTAGAAAGAAACAATTCAAATACCTAGGAACTGTAATTAGAATCACACAAGATCTATCAGCCTCCACATTGAAGGACTGAAGGGCCTGGAACCAGATATTCCAAAAGGTAAAGGAACTTGTATTACAGCCAAGAATAACCTATCCAGCTAGAATGAGCATTATTTTCCAGAGAAGAAGATGGACATTTAATGATATACATGTGAATTTCACCTATTTCTAATGAAAAGACCAGATCTAAACAAAAAATCTGACCTCCAAACACAGAACTCAAGAGAACCTTAAAAAGGTAAAAAGGAGGGGCAGCTAGGTGGCACAGTGGATAGAGCACCAGCCCTGAAGTCAGGAGGACCTGAGTTTAAATCTGGTCTCAGACACTTAACATTCCCTAGCTGTGTGACCATGGGCAAGTGACTTAACCTCAATTGCCTCAGCAAAACAAAACGAAACAAAACAAAAAGGTAAAAAGGAAAGAACTCTTGAGAACTACATTTCTACTATGAGTATGCTTAAATATTATGGGGGTATAATTTGATATTACTTTGATAATATGAAAAAGAAACTAGAGATGGAAAGGCTATCATACTGGGAAAAAGAGGGAAAGGTGGTAAAATAAGGTTAAAAAATAAGGAGGTAAAAATAAGGTAAAATCTCATGAAGAGGCAAAAAAAACCCTTAATATAATTGGGGGAAAGAAGGGAGGGAAATGAGTATTGTGTAAATCTTACTCTCATCAGATTAGGCTCTAAAAAAGTATATCAGACACATTTGATTTTACAGAGAAACTTGTCCTTCCCTATAGGGAAGTGGAAGGGAAAGGAGGAAAAGAAAGGGATAGATTAATAGAAGGGAAAATAAAAGAATCAGGGGAAAGGAGTAAAAAAAGGGGAGGGGCTATAAAGGGGGGAAAACCGTTTGGGGGAGGTGATCATCAAAAGCAAAATACTGGGAAGGGGGGAAGGGAGAAAGGGGAAAGGAAAGAGAAAAATATAACTTGGGTAAATAAGATGGTAGGAAATACAGAATTAGTTATTTTAACTGTGAATGTGAATGGGATGAACTCTCCCATGAAGCAGAAGCGGATAGCAGACAGGATTAAAAGCCAGAATCATACAATATGTTGTTTACAAGAAACACATCTAAAGCATAGACATACATACAGAGTGAAAGTAAAGGGCTGGAGCAGAATCTATTATGCTTCAGGTGAACAAAAAAAAGCAGGGGTAGCAATCCTGATATCAGATCAAGTAAAAGCAAAGATAGATCTAATTAAAAGAGATAAAGAAGGAAACCATATTTTACTAAAGGGTACCATAGATAATGTAGTAATATCAATACTAAATATATATGCACCAAGTGGTATAGCACCCAAATTCCTAGAGGAGAAATTAAGACATACAAGAAGAAATACACAGCAAAACTATACTAGGGGGGATCTCAACCTTGATCTCTCATAATCAGATAAATCAAACCACAAAATAAAGAAGAAAGAAATTAGGGAGGTAAATAAATTGTTAGAAAAGTTAGGTATGATAGATCTTTGGAGAAAATTGAACGGGGACAGTAGGGAGTTTACTTTTTCCTCTGCAGTTTATGGAACTTATACAAAAATTGACCATGTGTTAGGGCATAAAAACCTCAAAATCAAATGCAGAAAGGCAGAAATAGTAAATGCATCTTTTTCAGATTATGATGCAATAAAAATCACATGCAATAAAAGGCCAGGAGAAAATAGACCAAAAGTTAATTGGAAATTAAATAATCTAATCCTAAAGAATGAATGTGAAAGAGCAAATCATAGACACGATCAATAATTTCATCCAGGAGAATGACAGTAATGAGACAACATACCAAAATTTGTGGGATACAGTTATAAGGGGTAATTTTATATCTCTAGATGCTTACTTGCATAAAATAGAGAAAGAAAACATCAACAAATTGGGCTTACTATTAAAAACCTAGAAGAACAAATTAAAAACCCTCAATTAAATACCAAATTGGAAATTCTAAAAATAAAAGGGAAGATCAATAAAATTGAAAATAAGAAAACTATTGAATTAATACATAAAACTAAGAGTTGGTTTTATGAAACAACCAACCAAATAGATGTCTTTAGTTAATTTGATTAGAAAAAGGAAAGAGGAAAATCAAATTGTTAGCCTCAAAAATGATAAGGGAGAACTTTCCTCCAACGAAGAGGAAATTAGAGTAATAATTAGGAGTTACTTTGCCCAATTTTATGCCAATAAATTTGATAATCTAAATGAAATGGAGGAATATCTACAAAAATATAGATTGCCCAAGTTAACAGAAGAAGAAATAAATTATTTAAATAGCCCCGTTTTAGAAAAAGAAGTAGAACAAACTATTAGTCAACTCCCTAAGAAAAAATCTCCAGGGCCAGATGGATTTACATGTGAATTCTACCAAACATTCAAAGAACAATTAATCCCAATACTATATAAACTATTTGAAAAAATAGGGAAAGAAGGTATACTACCAAATTCCTTCTATGATAACACATATGGTGCTGATAGCTAAACCAGGTAGGGTGAAAATAGAAAAAGAAAACTATAGACCAATTTCCCTAAAGAATATTAAGTTAAAAATTTTAAATAAGATATTAGCAATGAGATTACAGAAAGTCATCCCCAGGATAATACACTATGACCAAGTAGGATTTATACCAGGAATGCAGGGCTGGTTTAATATTAGGAAAACTATCATTATAATCAATTATATTAATAGCCAAACTAACAAAAACCATATGATTATCTCCATAGATGCAGAAAAAACATTCAATAAAATCCAACACCCATTCCTATTAAAAACACTAGAGAGTATAGGAATAAAGGGGTTTTTTCTTAAAATGATTAGTAGCATCTACTTGAAACCATCAGCAAGCATCATATGTAATGGGGACAAACTGGAACCATTCCCAATAAGATCAGGAGTGAAACAAGGCTGCCCACTGTCACCATTATTATTTAATGTTGTATTAGAAATGTCAGCTTTGGCAGTAAGAGAAGAAAAAGATTAAAAGGAATTAGAGTAGGTCATGAGGAAACCAAATTATCACTCTGCAGATGATATGATGGTATACTTAGAGAACTCTAGAGACTCAACTAAAAACAATTAGAAAAATTCACGACTAGCAAAGTTACAGGATACAAAAAAAATCCACATAAATCATCAGCATTCTTATATATTACCAACAAAGTTCAGCAGCAAGAGATACAAAAAGAAATTCCATTCCAAATAACAGATGATAGATTCCCAAATAGTTTAGTATCTGCCACGGAAAAGTCAGGAACTATACGAACTAAACTACAAAACACTTTCCACACAAATAAAGTCAGACCTAGTCAATTGGAAAAACATCAAACGCTCATGAGTAGGCCAAGCGAATATAATAAAAATGAGAATACTACCCAAATTAGTTTACTTATTTAGTGCCATACCAATCAAACTCCCAAGAAATTATTTTACAGATCTAGAAAAATAGTAGCAAAGTTCATTTGGAAGAACAAAAGGTCAAGAATTTCAAGGGAATTAATGAAAGAAAAAAAAAAAGGCCAATGAAGGTGGCCCTGCTGTACCAGATCTAAAACTATATTATAAAGCAGCAGTCATCAAAACTATTTGGTACTGGCTAAGAAACAGGGGAGTGGATCAGTGGAATAATCAGATAAACATGACACAATAATCAAGGCCTATAGTAATCACATATTTGATAAACCCTCACACTCCAGGATCTGGAATAAAAATTCACTATCTTGACAAAAATTATTGGGAAACCTGGAAAATAATATATCAGAAACTCAGCACAGACCTACCATACCAAAATAAGGTCAAACTAGGTACATGATTTGGGCATAAAATTAAGATACTATAAACAAATTAGGAGAGCAAGGGATAATTTACCTATCAGATCTTTGGAGAAGGGAAGAATTTATCACCAAAGAAGAACTAGAGAACATTATGAAAGGCAAAATGGACAACTTTGATTACATTAAATTAAAAGGTTTTGCACAAACAAAACCGACAGAAAAAAAGATTAAAAGGGAAGTATAAAACTGGGGAAAAAAATCTTTTCAGTCAGTGTTTCTGATAAAGGTCTCATTTCTAAAATATTGTGC
The DNA here is from genome assembly GCA_023553655.1 of Myrmecobius fasciatus. Taxonomy (NCBI): domain Eukaryota; kingdom Metazoa; phylum Chordata; class Mammalia; order Dasyuromorphia; family Myrmecobiidae; genus Myrmecobius; species Myrmecobius fasciatus. The sequence goes on from JAJPUD010004706.1 coordinate 77,370, forward strand.
ATATCTTTTCACTCAGCAGTGTTTCCACTAGGTCTATATCCCAAGGAAATCATAAAGGAGGGAAAAGGATCCACATGTACAAAAATGGTTGAAGCTATTTTTGTGCTAGGAAAGGACTGGAAAAGGAGTGGATGCACATCAATTGGGGAATGGCTGAATAACTTGTGGTATATGAAGGTAATGGAATATTATTGCTCTACAAAAAACAATAAGATTATTTCAGAAAGGACTGGAAAAATTTAAAAGAACTGATGCTGAATGAAACAAGCAGAATCAGGAATACATGTACATAATAACAGCAAGAGTGTGTTATGATCAACTATGAAAGACTTGGTTCTTAGTGGTTCAGTTATCCAAAGCAATCCTAACAGACTTTGAACAGAAAATGCTATCTGTATCCAGAAAAAGAACTATGGAAAATGAATGTAAATCAACACATGCTACGTTCCCTTTTTTTTTGTTTTTTTTTTTTTTTGTTTTTTTTTTCCCCTCTTCTGTGGTTTTTCCCTTTTGTTCTGATTTTTCTTTCCCAATATGTTTCCTAAAGCAAAGTGATTAAAATAAGCAAACAAACAAAAAAACATCAGCAGGGCAGGAAGGAGTGTAATGTTTTTTTTTTTTTCCCCTAAAGCAGTGTTTTATGATCATTTAGTCAATTATAAAGGACTAACAAACTAAATCGCTACCACTGAAATTCCTGATATAAATACTTGTAACATTAGGGACCTGAGTGGTAAAGTCACAAAAGTCAAGAGACTAGGGTTCAAAGTTTGCTTTGTTACTGGTATCTCTGAGCCATAGTTTTCTCTTTCATAAAATGGTGATAGTCACCTTTATATTCTCTCTTAGAAGGTTGTAGAAACAAAGGTAAGGTAAATTAGATTTTGTATTCACAAAATATAAAGTATAATAATAATAAGGCAATCATTATTATCTAATTATCTTTGCTTCTTTCTGCCTCAAAACCATCAAAGAAAAAACCCAGCATTTCAACAGATTAGTAAATTAAAAACTCAGGATTAATCAATATAAATTTGTACAAAAACTTTTTTATACAATCCTTGACATACTATCTCACAACTATCTGACTACCATGACAGAAAAGGAAAATGAGAAATGCTGGAGGGGATGTAGAAAAACTGGGACACTAAACATATCATTGGTGGAGTTGTGAACTGGTCCAATCATTTTTGAGAACAATATGGAACTGTGCCAAAAATTATAATACTTTGTGCACCCTTTAGCTATAAAATCTACATCCAAAGTTGAAGAGAAAAAAGAACTTACATTTATAAAATAGAGGCTCTTTTTGTGGTGGCAAAGAACAGGAAAATGAAGGAATGCCAATCAAGTTGTGGTACGTGCTTGTGAAAAAATATTTTTATGAAATAAAGATATGATGTGGGGGATAGCTTTTGAAAAATCTAGAAAAACTTAATATGAACTGATGCAAAATGAAATGGGCAGAATCAGAACACTGTACACAGTAATGGCAATAATGTAACAATGATCAATTGTGAAAGACTCAGATACTTTGATCAAGAAAATGATCCAAATCCAAAGAGCTATAATAAAAAATGCTATCTACTTCCAGAGAGAGAACTAATGAACTCTGAATAGATTGAAGTAAACTTAAAAAAAAAAGGTCCAAACATTCTTATATTTCTTGATTTTGTATGTGCTTTCTTTTGCTATTATTATTTCCATTTAGCAATGGAATATTGGAATGGAATACGGAATGGAAAAAGCAAATTTACTAATTTGCCATTAACATTACCATAATGCTAATATGGAAATAAATTTTGCATAATAAAAATAATTTTGCTTGCTTTCTTAAGAGGTAGGGGGAAGGGGAGGAGGGAAGGAAAAGATTTGGAACTCAAAAAATTTTTTTTTAAAAAATAGTAATAGAATTTTATTTTTCAAAATATCTGCAAACAAAACTTTTGACATTCACCCCTGCAAAACCTTATGTTTCAAATTTTTCTTCCTCCCTCCACTAGACAGCAAGCAATCCAAGATAGGTTAAACATTTAGAATTCTTTTAAAAGTTTATCATGTTGAACAAGAAAAATCAGATAAAAAAGGAGAAAAAAATGAGAAAAAACAAGCAAGCAAGCAATAACAATAAAAAAGGTAAAAATACTATGTTGTGATCAATATTGAGTCCCCATAGTCCTCTTCTCTGCATGCAGATGGCTTTCTCCATCACAAGTTTATTGAAATTGGTCTGAATTATCTCACTATAGAAAAGAGCCAAGTCTAACACAGTTATCATCACATAATCTTGTTGTTGGCTGTGTACAACGGAATTCAAAATTTAAGAATTAATGTTTAAACATTTTTTACAAGTAAATGGGGAATATTTAACTAAATGAAAACATTAAACAAAATCATTTTCATAGGAGTTAATTTGTAGAAACTGAAAAAAAAAAACCCATCTGAAACTGATAATATTGATAATCAAGGCTAAAATAAATAAAAGTAGGTATACAGACTAGATTAGCATAATGGAAAAGGAATCAGATTCAAGAGGCCTTAGTTTTAAGTTCTGTGGCATATATAGACTGTGTGACCCTGGACAAATTCCTTAATCACTTAGTGCCCAGGCAACTCACCAAAACTCCATATTGCAGATAATTTCTGATCTGCATTGGAAGAAGTTTCTTCATAGGAAGTTCCCTATACTAATGAAATCACAAGGCTGGCTCTAAATTATCTATGTATGGATTCACACATGCATACATGTATGTATGTAACCTAGGTCTTCTAATTTCCACTATAATGGCTAATCATTAATTTGTGTACAAATATGAATGTATTAATATTAATTTTCATTTGTTAATTTTATGGTATCTTGCAAGAGAAATGAAATTGTCCTGGATAACTCAAATCCAATTTTAATAGTCACTACATATAGAAAGATTCAAAGTGGCAAACAGATAGAGCCATTTTAAATTGGAAAATTAGATGGTAGAGACCAAGTAACTAGGAGCTCTTTTTAGGAAGACCCATACTGTCATAAATGGATTCTGTATCTTGGTTTTTTATCAGATGGAGGATTAAAGTACTTATGACATGTAAATACTATTAAATCACTAAATGTCTCAGGTAACAAATTAAACGAAGATGTGACATTTCAGTTAATGAAGCAAAGCCATTTATCTGGAAATTGTCTTGCTTTAGAACGAGAAACCTTTTAAAGCACGCTTAAGTTTGCAAAAATCAGCAAGTTTAATCTATCTACTTTCTTTTGACCTTTACACTCGACCTGAAAAAATGTTCTGCAACATAAATTTGATCTCAAAAGGCCTGCTGCAGATCTCATTTTCTGCTGTTTTTCCATTAGGCATTTATGGGACTTGCTAGTGTTACAAGGGACTAGTAAAAAGTCAAAGTAATCCTGTAGTTCCTGTGTATGAATTCAGCTTTTCCCTTCGAGATGATAACTTTTTTCTCCTGCCAAGGCCATTTCAGATACTAAGAACAGGACTAATACTATAGGTGTAATGTTATTTTTTTCTGTAGGTGGGTGGAAGTTGCGGAAGGTGGAGTGAGGGAATGTAACATTAACCAGATTTAGCAGTTCCACTGCTGAAACAAAAGAATTCTTTTTTTAAGCCAATAGGGTGGCTAGTTGCACATTTACACTAATTGAAATCACAGCATGCCTACACAGGATAGGAAATGAATCCAAGGAATACAGAGATGGGAAGATCTCAGTTGTGTGTATGCATTCTTTTAAGTGCAGAGGAAGCCAGCTGCTTCCATTTATGTACTATGTTGGACACATGTGTTTCAGTATACCCATGACATAATGTGTAACACAGCACTTTAAAAGAAGTTTGCCAACAATCAAAAAAGGAAAATATGTTACTGAGGAAAGAAAAAGAAAATTACATGCAAAAAGAACCTAAGTGGCATTTTCTCTCATGTGTTTTTCAATGTAATGACAAACATGAACAATCAAGACCAACGAACATAATATATAATTTTTTGGAAAGTATGAATTAACTCACTGATTCTAAACACACACATACACACACAAGAGACATCAAAGAGAAAGGAAGATATCCCACAGTATTTAATCAACAGTATGCCAAATGATCTTGGTAGATAAAGCACTGAAATTGGTCCAACCTCTTGGGGGAAGGCTTAGGAGGACTTTCACAATTCATTCTTTCAATATGCATTAAATGCCAATTAAAATAAAGCTGGAAGAAGAAAATTATGCTAATAATAATAACATATAAATAAAATAGCTAGCATTTATATAGCACCTACTCTATGCCAGGCACTGTGCTAAGCACTTTACTAGTATTATCACAGCAGATATTCACAAGAATCTTGGAAGGGAGGTGGTATTATTATCCCTATTTTTACAGTTAAGAAAAGTGAGGCAGGAAGAAGTTATGTGACTTATCAAATGTCACATAGCAAGTGACTGAGTCTGCACTTGAACTCAGGTCTTTTTGTGTTCTTTCCATTCTGCTAGACAAAAAGGAAATGGCCCTACTCATGAGGGACCTTGATCCAGTTGGTGGGATGTGAAAAGAAGGCATTCTTATATGAAAGAGATAACGCGTGAGAAGGAATATGGACTAATAAGAAGAACGTCATAATGAAAGGAGAAATTATAGGAGAGGTGAGAAATGTTTCTAGGGCTGAAAATGGAGAAACAACAAAAAAAAGATTTATCAAATCTGGGATGACCCTAATGTAAGGCTAAGTCATTAATTATCATGATCTAGGTTAGAGGGAGCTACCTGTGGCCAAAAGAGCAAGAAAAATGATTTCTACAATAATATGATCACCATGGAAGCACAAGAGGGGGAGAGGATATTGAGATTCTAATAGCATAATAGAGAGGATGGGAAACCTGAATATAATGTTATATAGAAAAAAAAAGAGGGAGGGAACCAACATTTATTATGCACCTATATATTCAAGGCCCTATGTTAAGTACATCACAAGTAATATTATCTCATGTGATCCTTATAGCAACTATGGGAGAAAAGTATTATTATTATTATTTCCATTTTATAGTTGAGGAATTAGGGAGAAAGAGATTCAGTAACTTGCCCAGTACCACAAAGCTAGTAAATATTTGAGGTCAGATTTGGACTTGAGTCTCCAGGACTTGAGGTCCATTTTGGTAACTATCATACCACCTTGCTGCCTCTTAAATAAGGCAGAATTTGATAAATAACCAATTTAGCAAATACAAAAGAGAATGATTTCTGATAACAAGAGAATATGACATACTATATAATTCTTCAGCAGATGTTCTGGAATAAAACATCTTGTCTGGGCAGGCAGCTGGCCTGGTGGGCTCCTGGACTTTGAGGCCTACCTCCTCAGGTCTGCTGCTGTCCTCTGAAGATGGGGATGAAATAGCCATCAAACTAGCTGAACTGGTTCATCTTCTCATGGCAGCAGAGGAGCACCAGGTAAGGGTATCACTCCAATCTCTCACACCAGATCTACTTCCTTCTCCCTCCATAATATTTTAAAGAATTACCATTTTTATTATTGTTCTGTAAGAAACGACCAGGAGGACGATTTCAGAAAGGCCTAGAGAGACTTGCATGAACTGATGCTGAGTGAAATGAGAAGAACCAGGAGATCATTATACACGGCAACAACAATACTATACGATGATTAATTCTAAAGGATGTAGCTCTCTTCAACAATGAAATGCTTCAAACCAGTTCCAATTATTCAGTGAAGAAAGCCATATACACCCAGAGAGAGGGATATGAGATATGGACCACAATTTAACATTTTCATGCTCTCTATAGATGTTTGCTTGCATTGTGTTTCCTTTCTCAGAATTTTTTTTCTTGTAGATACGATTTTTCTTGCACAGCAAGATAAGTGTGGAAATATGTATACATATATTCGACTTGTCAAGTATTTTAATATAATTAACACGTAGTGGACTTCCTGCCATCTAGGGGAGAGGAGAGGACTAGGGGGGAAAATTTGTAACGGAAAACTTTGTAAGGGTCAATGTTGAAGAACTACCCATACATATGTTATGCAAATAAAAAGCTTTAATAAAAAAAAATTACCATTTTTTACACCTACATTCTTATATTGGTTTCTTCACGGCCTCATAAATAATTGTAAAATTCAAAGAGATAAGATCCCTGAAACCATTTAGTTCAACCCATTCCCAAAAGAAATTGTGCATTGTGACATACCATACAAGTGATCACCCAGACTCTGCCTTAAGACTGCCAATGAAGGGGAGGCCAATCAACTTTCAGGACAACCTATTCCATTCTATCTGGGAACCACATTCTTGGAGCAATTCACAGAATTCACACCAGGGAGCATTTACCAACCATACTTTGGAATGACCTACTTAAAGACTCTACCATAGAAAAATATTTACTTCAACACACCCACTCATACACCCCTAAGAACAAAAAATAAAAACCTGTGAGGACTAGGTTCACGTTTTGTAGTGGACTTTTGAGTTTACTTCCTATATTAGTTTCAAAGTTCCATATTTTAAACAATAAACCCAGTTTAACTAATGCTACCAGTTTATTTTTTCTCTTTTTCTTGGTAAGACTATTGGGGTTAAGTGTTTTGCCCAAGGTCACACAGCTAGGAACTATTAAATGTCTGGAGGCAGCACTTGAACTCAGGACTTCCTGACATCAAGTTGCCCCTCTATCAGAAGTTTTGAGGAATGGCCACAAAACTGTGTCTAAAAATTCAACCAGATGCCAAGACCCAAAAATGTCTCTTCTACTGACTTTGCCAAGTGCTTCCAATAACCAGATCCTTATTTTACTCAACTTATCACCCTGACAGAACTTAATTTAGTAAATTTGTTTTATTTCTCCTTGACCTCCTCTTCCCCCATTTTCATTCTTATTGCCTCGTTTAAATCTCACATCATTTTTGTTGCAACTAAACAAAAACCTAAACCTTTATACTATATTAATGGCAAGATTTGTCCAAGAACAGTTTAAAACTGAAAAATAAAAAAAAAAAAACACTTTTCCATAAATAGTATAATTAAAAATAAATTGCTATTCTTCCCCTCTTCCTCAACACACACGTTTCTGTGTGGAGTGTGTGTGTTTATGTTCTTTCATATATAAAAATGAAACGGAGTTTTCTATTGAGTTGAAAAAAATGAGGTAAATCTAAGAACAGCTACTGTGGAAAGTGCTGGGGTGGGACACTGAAAGACATAGTTTGGAATCTTACCTCAGTTACTTACTAACAGTCTAACTCCAGGACAAAGTCATTTAACTACACAAAGTCCTTGTTTCCTCTTAGATAAAATGGGGAAAATAAGTGCATCTACTTCACAGTACACTTTGGAAAATCAAGTGAGATTATATATGGAAAGAGCTTTGCCATCCCTGGAAAATATAAATGTGAGTGTTAATATGGTGAGGAAAATATCTAACTGCAGCAGATAAAGCAGCAAATACAAAAGAAATTCTCATGGCAAAAAAAATTGGGGGGTAACAATATAGACAATTTTTCTAAATATCTTAACCTTTTTTCAAGATAAATTTTTACTGTCTTTTTTTTTTTTTTTTGGACCATCAAGGTCTTTCCCAGTATCCTTCTCCTCTTTCCCTACCCAAAAGGGCCATTTCATAAAACAATGTTTTTTAAAGAAGAAAAAAGGCGAGTGCAACTAATATATTAGAAGAGTAAAAACGTGCAGTACGTTAAAACATTTAAAGCTTTTACCTCCACAAAGTTGGAAGTGTCTTCTTATATAATCTCTATTTCAGTCCTGTTTGATTTTTATACTGTTGTATTTACTTTTGTTTTTGTGTGTATGTGGTTCTTTCCATTAACACTGTTGTGGTTAACTATGTATATTATTTGTTGTTTGTCTGTAGGTTCTGCTGATTTCACTCTGCATCCACTCATACATATCTTTCCATGTTTTTCCGTATTCATCACATAGATTTGAATCTTCTACAAAGTTTTGTATGCACTTTTACAGTTTTAATTCATTATTTTTTTTGAAAATGTAGATGATTCCAAGACACATTCACATTTGTATGTAAATACAAGCTTAAGTTCAAAGTCAACATTATAAATAACTTTTGTACTATTTGTACCCCTATGCTTTCTGGTTATAGAAACAATAAGTTGAAAGAATATACCTTCAAGTCAATAGGGAAAGAACACAGGTTTTAGCAGTTACAGTTTCCTAAGTAAGAATTAGACCCATATGAGACATTAATAGTGAAAATACAAACAAGTACCTGTTTCATCACACTGTGATGGATCTGTTCCTTTTCTAGTTTTATTAGAAAATGATCAAATGATTTTTTTTTTTGCTTTTTTGCTGAGGCAATTGGGGTTAAGTGACTTGCCCAGGGTCACACAGCTAGGAAGTATCTGAGACCAGATTTGAACTCAGGTCCTCCTGACTTCAGGGCTGGTGCTCTAACCACTGCGCCACCTAGCTGCCCCAATGATCAAATGATTTTTGCCAGTAAATTCTGTTCCACCAGGCTAAAACTCATGCTTTAACATTTTAATTTTAAGCATCTTCATTATGCTAATACTGAATTCACCCAGTATTACTATTTAATGGCTAATGAATGCAGGGAGGAGTGTAATGTACAACTTTCGAGTCATTTTCATAAATACTAATATGTAAGCCCACCAAATTTTCCATGGGTCCCAGCCAATTTCACTAATGGTATTGTCTTTCTCTTTCCAAGTCCCTCAATTCAGCATGGAAATGTGGAAAGAAAAATAAACTCAAAGTTATGAAAGCTAGGTTTTGATTCTGGCTCAGACAGTAACACCAGCTGTGTATTTTTGGGCAAGCTACTTAACCTCTTAGGGTCTGAATTGCCACACCTGTAAAATGAGAAGAGTAGACTCCAAAGTCTTTTTCAGTTATAAGATTTTATGAATCTGTGATTTTTGGGAGTGTCACTTTGACACCACTTTGGGACATGGAATAGCCTGGGTTTGTGAAGTTCTTGAGGACTGAGCTAATTGAGAGCAAGCTAGACAACCATTCTGTCCTAAAAATGAACGATTTTGTTTTCCAGGTGACAGCTTAATTAAATGTGTTACACAGCTCATCACTATTAGGTTGGCCATTTAGTTTTGAATTTTTTGGGCTGTGGCAGTCCATTAAGTAAACAAAAATACAAAATCACACTCAGTACTAGATAGACTTCTGCTTCTACAATGATACTGAAAAGAAGTACCAGGTAGTGGAAGGGGAACACAAAGACTAAGAACAAAACTTTTGATACCATATGTAAACATTAACTTGCTGTTGGTATTCTAAATGCAAGATTATTGTACATCAAAAATATGGCATTCTACAAGAAGAAGCAATTCAAATAAATTTGTTGGACTCACTATCAATACAGCCAACACACTAGAGAGCACTGCATCATAGTAGAAAGATGGTTTATAGGTTTTTCTTGTAAAAAAGTTGGCAATATTGGTTTTATTATGTATTATTATGTATACAAAGACAAGAAAACTCATTCCAAAGGATATTTGGTCATACCATATTACAGTGCTTATGATAAGCATCTGCAAAAAGACCACCATGAAGATAACTGCAGATTCTGCGTCAATATTTGTGGCAGAAGATGAAAAGGTACAGTAATTCTATGAAGAACTAGATAAAATCATGTGAAGTAAATTAACTTGAAAATTAATAAATGATACAAGTGCCCATAATGCAAAGGTGGGCAAAGAGAAAGATGGTAAAAAAATTTGGAAAACACGGTTCAGGAGTCAAAAAAACAAGAGAAGTCCTATACTTAATATAGGAGCCTAAGTTGTATGTGAGCACATGTATGATTATATATGTATATGTTTTCATTATCTTTTTTTTGAAAAGAGCAGGTAGTATATATGTTTTCATTATCTTTTTTTTGAAAAGAGAAGGTAGTGAAGATACTGAGGATCAAATAGCATGGCAAAAAATTAGATTGATTACATTTCAGTGCAGAAGAAACTGCTCATTAAGTGGGAGTTATTTCCAAATTTGTTTACTATGTAATAAGAACAATGATTTTTTAGAATATAGACAGAAAATCAATATAAACAGAATAATAAATGAAATTAAGAAAAAATTATGGTGTATTCAACCTGACCTATTCAAATTAGCAGTTGGCACAAGAAATTTTAAAATGAATAAAATAGATATTGATATAAATGACCACTCTTTCCTAAAGAAGTATACAACTGCTGTAAATAAAATGCTACAAAACAAAATAATGAAGGATCATCTCAGATGACAAAAAAAAATGATCACTCTGATAAGCAGACAATAGTTTTTTTTTTTTTTTAAAGAAAATAAACTTATTTAAAGAACCTTAAGGTAGTTAAGGAGGAAAATAGGGGGAAATTATGAGCAACACTGTCTAAAATAAATAAAAGAAAAGCAGTGAAGGAGAAAATATCATGAGTGCATTTATGACTGTTATGACTAGAGGGACAACAAGTGCTTAGTACCATGTCTAGCAAAGAGTAGATACTTATTAAATATTTGTAGGCTTGACAATTAAAAATAAAATGAAATAAATTTCATGACATTTTTCTAAAATTTCTCTTTTCTGCAGCAAGGATAATAGAGCCACCACGTTGGGATTCTCATAACTATATGAGAAAGTTGATCTCTCAATATATAAAAATCCAGACAGGAAAAGAAGCTGGTATAATCCAAGTCAACACTCAGAATGTCCAATGTTTTTTTTTTAATTTTTTTATTTTTTATTAATACTTTTTATTTGCAAAACATACGTATGGGTAATTCCTAAACATTAACCCTTACAAAGCTTTCTCTTACAAATTTTCCCCCCCTACTCCCCACCCCTCCCCTAGATAGAAGGATATCCACTACTTGATAATTATGTTAGAATACTTAAATTGAATATATGTATAGTTATTGCTACACATCATTTTTTTGTTCAGGAGAAATCATATCTATAAGAGAGAATAATCCGATAAAGGAAATACAACGTAAGCAAACATCAATAGAGAACATGAAAATGTTATGTTGTGGTCCACATTTCACATCCCTCCCTCTGGGTGTATATGGCCTTCTTCACTGAACAATTGTAATTGGTTTGAAGCATTTCATTGTTGAAGAGAGTCATGTCCATTAGAACTGATCCTCATATAGTAACAAAAAAATTGTTGTTGCCTTGTACGATCTCCTGGTTCTGCTCATCTCACTCAGCATCAGTTCATGCAAGTCTCTCCAGGCCTCTCTGAAATCGTCCTGTTGGTCGTTTCTTACAGAGCAATAATATTCCATAACATTCATATACCATAATTTATTCAGCCATTCTCCAATTGATGGGCATCTACTCAGTTTCCAGTTTCTAGCCACCACAAAAAGAGCTGCCACAAACACATTATGTCCAATGTTAAAGATGACATAATTTTAAGTGTTTTGAGGGGAGGGAGGCAGTTTTTATTACTTACCATTCAAAGGAAATAATAAAAAGCAGTAACTACCAAGTCATATGTCTTATTTTGACATTTTCACAAAACTTCATGAGAATAATATGCATATATATTAAGTATGCTTGATGAAAATACGAGAAGGGAGAACAGGTAAGTTTTCATAAACAATGTTTTAAAAACAGACTACATCTTTACTGAGAACTGTATGGACTGGAAGGTATAGAAAATATTAATCCATTGTACTTATTGTTTTTTTGGTTATAAAATAGCAGTTGACATGGTAGAGTGAAAGGTCATCAGCTTAAAGGCTCTCCTCCAACATGCATCTGTTGATCTTATACAAGATCATATAACAGAGAAAATTTTATTCAGTGAATTATTGTTGGTATCAAATAAGGTATGAAATTGAGTGACATGTTTACATAAAGTGCTTGCATCCATGGACATGGACACTATCAGTATAGAGACCAAATTGAATAGGAATTCCTGGAGCAACTAGGTGGTGGAGTGATTAAAGCACCAGTCCTGAAGTTAGGAGAATCTAAGTTCAAATTTGATTTCAGACACTTAACACTTTCCTAGTTGTATGACTCTGGGCAAGTCACTTAACCCAGAATGATATTTTCCTGATTATATCCAGTCCAAGAATATGACAAGGCCTTATCAGTGAATTACATTAGCACTAAAAAGAATTTGATCTAATTATTCATACAGAAAAAAAGGGAGATGAAGAATAACTGCCAATTGTCCAGACCTTGATATACAATTAGAAGAATAATCCAAAGAACTAATCCATCAGGTTCATATATCTCGAACAGATACTACAGCCTGACAAGGAACTGGGCTTAGAATTAAATAAGAGGTGAGAGAAAATGAAATGGATTGCTTTTGGGAGGCTCTCTTGTGTTTCTAATGACCCTGAGTTTTACCTCCAGAAACAAAGGTCAGTGAATAATCTTCCAAAAATGCTATATAGTTACAAGTAATAGAAACCACAGGCTCTGAAGAATTAAACTTGTGTGTCATCCAAAGGGCAACAAAAAGACCTAGGACGGGCATGAATAGACTACAGCCAATTACCAGTGAAGAACTGTGCAGAAGCAGCATTGTAAAGATGACATTAGAGAAATCTATGGCTGAAAAAGAAGTATGGCTAGTCACACAGTGAAAGCAAAGGACATCTGATGGATAGCCAGAATGTTCCACTGATATCTACACAACATTAAGAGTTCTAAAGGAAGGCATCTAGCATACTGGGTAGGCCACATGTGGAGAATTTATGGGCATGGATGAGACTTGTACAGGATGAGTGGTGAATGGCTACAATCTATACCATTGGAGACTCCCTACATCAATAACAGATCTATCAAAGTATCAAAAAGAAGATATGTATCTGCTTGAAAAAACCACACTAAATTCTACTTTAAAGCAAGACTGCCAGGAAAGAGGGGAGGTTGGGAAGGAGCTGAATATACAGAATTTCTTTTATATTTGCTGCCTTTAATATATTCTATGCCCCAATCATGTCAGTCGATGTTTATATGCCAGGATTTCTTTACTTTGAATGCACCTCATTTGAAAGATCTACGTAATTGGTAGGAACATATCTTTACATCTTAAGTGAAAACAATAATTTTGTTTTTATGTTTCAAAAAATCACTTTTAAAGGTTTTTTCTTATAATATTTTTATATTTAATTCTCATCCATATAATTATTTTCTATTTCTTTGCTTTAAAAAATCCCCTGACTTGTAGAACTTATTTTTGGGGGGGGAAATAAAAGTTTTTGTTAAGTTTTTCTTAAAGTTCTAATTGGCCTTACCTGGAAGTAGCAGCTTTCTATTTGTCTATTTTGGAGTTGGTGATGTAAAGAAATGTGACCAAACAATAGGGCTGTAGTTAGTGAAACACCAAAACTAGTTGGCTTTTTATTAAAATAACATATGAAAGATATATTACATATTGAACTTCCTCTTGGAAACTTTAGTGGTCCTAGGAGAGAACACACAGTCTATAATTTTTCTTACTGGGATAAATCCATAGAGTTTTAGAAAGCTCTTAAAACAAAACTTAAAATGTACTTTTAAGAACCATGCATTTTACAACATTTTTTATTTTTCCTGGGAACACTAGGGTAACAGTTTTACTATTTAATTCCCTGAAGAATTTTTCATATGTTCTTTCAAGTAATCAAAATTCTCAACCTCCTCCAATACTGTCCCGTAACATGGCTGAAAAATTAGATAGAATATTTACCCGATTAAGAAAATCTTTTAATGATAATATGACACTATTCAAAGCAATGCAGTAGATTTGTTCCTGATGCTAACTCAGAGCTTTAGTGTTAAAATGAAGGGAAGAAAGAAAAAAGAAAAAAGAAAAAAAAAAAAAAACCACACAAGTCCGGATTAAGGTTACAGACTCTTCTAAAAAACTGTAAGGAATTTATGTAAGATTTAAAACAGACACATGCTTTTAAAGTTGAGAACTTTCAAATGCTGCATTTAATCCACACAATAATTCAACAACCAACATAGGCTCAAATTTCTAACGGATACCATATGCAACCTGTAATAAAAACTATGTCAAGGTATTTCAGGCAACAGGCTAATTTCATTTTCCACTTTAAATTCCCATTTACTCTTAATTAACAAATTATAATAAGGTGCATGAAAATGATGTAATCATCTTGCATACAATCTTATATCTGATATGAAGATACTTTATGATGTCAAGAAATTAAGATTTCTTGGGACATGAAGGATGCCTGACAAAATATTTTTACTAACTTTTTCAATAAGAATGATATATACAAGGGAGATAATTTGCTGTGATATGTGATTACTGAATACATCATTTATTTTAAGTTCTAAAAGAAATGGTGACCCTAAAAATACATGAACTTTTCATCAAGATGCATTTATTGACTATCTACGTATGTGTAAAAACCCATTACAAACCAACATACAATATGTATGGTAAGAGTTATCATGAATAAACAGAAAACACATAGTAATAAAGAAGAAAAGAGCCTCACAAAATGAGAGTGAACTGGAAGGGTCTGTAGAGATCTTCTGGTTCATCTGGTTCCCTCTTCTGACTGAAAGGAAAACCAACAGCAAGCTGGGTAAATGGACCTGACCAAGGACATACAGCTAGTGAAGTGGCAATACTGGGGTCTGCGTTCAAGTTTCTGGTTCTAAATCTAGTAACACCATTTTCACTATGCCACACTATTTCCCATATCTCATGACTCCAATTCTGAGAACATAGAGCCACACTTCCTCCTTATTTAACTAACAAATGTATCACTTTAATCAAAGTAACTATTTATAGCCTCAAATTTAACCTTCCTAAAAGAATGTTTTGGCAAAATGAAGAATAGAAAAGTCACCTTCTGACTTGCCTGTAAATGATCTGTTTTATAAACCACACAGGTCAGAAAGATAAGAATTCATAGGAAAAGCCTCAATGTGCAGATAAGATGACAAATGTGAGATGAGTAAGAGGAAGTTATCCTGTTTGTTAGCTGCTAACATCTTCTGAAACAAAGACACACTTGGCCAGCAGTTGATCCAAGGGAAGGTAGGGCTTGAATAGCAATATTAAGAGGGAAGTGTCATTTTCCATTGCTATTTTCTCAAGTTTCTGGTTTACTCTAAGCAATTATTTCTTGCTTTATACACAGAAGATGCCCTGTAAGTTTTAAGACAGAAAATTGGCATCCCCCCATCAGCAGCATTTCAATATTACAATGGTGCCTTTCATTCCAAACTCAGTCCTTTTCCTTCATTCATCTGCTAGACAGAACTTCCTGGCTAGAAGTCCATTGTGATGACATAATTTCTGACAAAGGAAGTCTCAGTAAAATGGAAGCTACTGGGACTAATCATTATAATTTTACTTTAAATATTTTCTGACATTGTTTGTATGCAAGGAATGAAATTGTCATACCACTAGGATATTCACATCATGTGGCATTCTGAAAAGAGAATTTTATAGCACAGAGAGGCTTGTCAATTATATACCTTGGTTGGAGTATTTTTGCATAGGATGATGTTTGTAGGCAGCTTGAAGTCTGTAAGAAGAAATAAGGACAAGCAGAGTAACCTTGCTCTTTGCCTCTTTGACCAGCTATGTAAAGAATGCGGTTCAGAAAGATCAGAAAACAATCACCTGCTTTAGAATATGAACCACTTCATTTCTTATATGCTGTTTAATTTGGCATTAATATCTAAGGAGACTTCAACTTTTAGATTTCATCAGTTTTAAATTTTTAAAAAATGTTGTGAATCAATACACAAACATTTATTAAATTCCTACTGTGTGCCAGGTACTATGCTAAATGCTGGGGGGAATATTCAATAAACATTTAAATGCCAGGCACTACTCTAAGTGCTGACGATCCAAAAAGAGCCAAAAGACACATCCTGCTCTCAAGTAATTTATAATCTAATGAAGATGATGATAGACAAAGAAAGCTATTTGCAGGATAGCTAGGAAATAATTAATAGAGGGAAGACACAAGGATTAAGAAGGTTGAGGAACACAGAGAGTCCCCACCTTCAAGAAGCTTACTTATCATCCCCTATACAAGCTATTCAAAAAAAAATTAATATTGGGCATTAAAAAGAATCTAGCTCTGTGACATTATCAGTGTAATGAATTCCTGGATGAGGAAAGTCTCTCCTAACACACCTTAGCAATTGTTCTGCAAAGTTTAATTAAATGACTTACTCAGGGCCGTATGGCTGGTATGCACAAGAGGTAGCACTTAAACTAAGGTCCTCTGGTCAAAGGGTACCTTTCCAGACATTACATCAGCCTTCTAAAGAATGCATACAAAATAACTAGGGGTTTGCTGTGGAAGGTCACTAACAATTGAGAAAATCAGGAAAGGTTTCTTAAAATATGTAGCTCTTGAGCTGAGCCTTGAAGGATCAATATTAAGGGATCCTAGAAATAAAGAAAGGAGAGGGAATATTCCAGACATGGAGGATAGATAATTAAAGATAAAGAGAGAAGAGATAGAGCAAATATTAGGAAAATGTGGATATAATAATAAGAGTGAGTGAGAGGAAGTAACATGTGAATAATTTGGAAACAGAAATCAAGATTCTTTTTTGAAAGATTCTAAATGCTAAATAAAAGGCTGGAATTTTATCCTAAAAACAACAGGGAGTCACTGAAGCTTCTTGAGTAAGGGAGTGAGGTCACTCATCCTACTGAAAGGCACATTTGGCAGCTGTGTAAAGGAAGGATTAAGGAGAGGAAAGATGAATGCAAAGAGCCTAATTTTACTCATCCAATTACACGAATCTAGCAGAGGGATGTAAATCATTATCAGTCGCAATCAATCAGTCAACAAGAATTTACTGAATGCACACAGGCAATCATTCTATTGAGTTTTGCTTAACTGTTTTCTGTTAATATACTCTTGGTATGCTGAGGGAGCTCTAGGATGGTTTGAAGTGCCTTGTGTCCAAAAAAAAAGTATTAATTTAAGACAGCTAAAAAATTTACTTCTTTGGAAAAGCAAGCACGAGAACAAAGGGAATACTAACTCTAAACAATTCTGTAGACTATCAGAGTTAAAAGAACATTAGATAAAACTAATGATAAATATAAAGGAAAAATAAAGCTATATGTGTTTTGGGTTTTTGTCTTTTCCTGACAAGATCAGTCTTTCCATGGCATATAGAGATGGCCCTCTGATACCTTGGGCATCATAATAAAGAGAGCTGTGGTCTTTGAGAAGCCTGGGAGAAGGACACTCACAATCTTCAAGAGATGGCCCTTTCATCATATGCATGTTTGTTGAGGGAATGGATGAAGTAAGGGGGAGAATTCGAGCAGGATTCTCCTAAGCTTAAAATTAATACAAAAAGAGGTGAAACAATTCTATAACCAAGAGCCTGACATAAAAGCTCAAAAGGTAAAAAGTACCTTAAGATTCAAAAAAGTACTTTCCTCTAAAAAAACTTAGGAGACAGATTCTGTATTGTCATGGTAGTATACATGGAGAGATTTAAGATCCCAGGGGGCCCTTGACCTATCCTTTCACAATTGTTAAATGCCAGAGCTGGCCTGAAGAACCCAAATCTTTTCTTATGCCATGGTGTTCCTACTCAGGCATGAGATATGAGACAATGGGATAGAAAGGGCACCCATTATCTACCTCTCTGAGTTCCTGCCTAGCTATTTAGCAATCTGAGGTACTCTTAAAATAGTCAGGCAATTTAGTTAAGGAAAAGTCTTGTCTGATCAGAAAAAAATGCAGGTGGCTCCTCTTCCTTGAACTGTTGACTATGCAAGGCTGGCTAGGTCCTTCTCCCTCACTAGGCTTCAGAATTCTTATCTGGAAAATGGGGAAAAGCAGCTCTAAATCTATGCTCCTACAACATTATCAATAAATCAACCTGAAAGAATTTATTAAATAGCTCTTGGGTGTCAGGCTCTGCTTCTGTGATGAACACTAGAGACATAGAGACTAAAACAAATCCAGCTCTTACTCAAGAAGCTTCCATTCTAGCACAGAAGATAAACTGCACAAATGTAAGTGAGAGGGAGAGAAGGGTGAAAAAAGCATTTATAGAGCAGTTACTAGGTGCCAGATACTGTTCTAAGCTTCTGATACCTAGAAGTAGTATGACCTTGGGAAGTCATTTAACCTGTTTGCCTCAATTTCCTCATCTATAAAATGGGGATAATAATAACACTGATATGAACTTACTCTCTTGCTCTGTCAAGAAGACAAGAAACTTTTATTAGGCATAACCAAGTCCCAGGCTATCCTGTTTATATACTGTGATTATGAGGATGGAACTCTTTATCAATCTCCATTGTCCATCCCCCAAGCTCTGAGTACCTTAAACAACCTTTGAAATATTGATAAGCATATCTTTAGACAGGTCTAAGACTGGGTCAGCCAAGTATTCTATCTGGCTCCTCCTTGACCACTCCCTCAGAGCTAACAAATTCTTCCCTGGTCCTAAGAAGTGGTCAAAGCTGTATTTCCCATTTAAAAGATTGCTCACGATGAAGATCTTTGCTGAGTTCTTTCCAGGACTAAAACCACCATCAGGTACTCTCTCTCTCCCCTTCATAATGTTTTCTCCCTAATGACTTGTTCCTCCATCCTTAGAGCTAACTCTGGTTTGTCTGCTAAAGGCCTCGATGGAACTAACCTGCTAGTCAATGGCATACCCAAACCTCAGAGCATATTCCTTTAATGGATTCTTCCAAACTCCTTTATACTTTTCCATCTCCACTTCATATTTGTCACTCCTGGTGCCTATTTTATCTCTTAGTTTGTCTGTAATCTCTTCCCCTTGGCAAAGAGAATGGCCATTGGAAATTTGTCGCATGTTATTTTCAAACTAGGAATTGCTACCCTGACCTCATCAGCACCTCCCATGGTGGTTGTGAGGATCAAATGAGAGATATTTGTAAAGTGCTCAGCACTGTGCCTGGAATAAGTGCAGCATAGGCTTTCTCCTCTCTCCCTATTCTTCTTTTGTGCCTTTGTCTCTTCAGCAGATAACCTCAGTTGATTGGGTTCTACCTCAAAATGTTTATTAAAAGGGGCAGTTGGGTGGTACAGTGGATAAAGCACAAGCCCTGAAGTCAGAAGGACCTGAGGTCAAATCTGGTCTCAGACACTTAACACTTAGCTGTATTCCTGGGTAAGTCACTTAATCCCAATTGCCTCAGCCAAATAATAATAATAATAATATACATACATATATATATATATATAAAATATGTTGTATATTTTCCAATATTAAGGCCACTAGAGGTAAACTCCTTCAGGGCAAGGATTTTTCCTTTCCTTTCCCCTTTCCCCTTCCCTTCCCTTTCCTTTATGTTCCTACCACCAAGCAAAATTTCTAGCATGAAAACCCTCTTTAAAAAAACTGTAACTGAACTGAATGGAATTCATTGGGTGAGCCTCTTCACACAAAGTAAGGGGCTTCAAACTGGTGTCCATGGATAGATTTCAAGGAGCAGTGAAATTTAAAACATAAACAGATAATGAATTCTATGTAACC
The DNA here is from genome assembly GCA_023553655.1 of Myrmecobius fasciatus. NCBI lineage: Eukaryota > Metazoa > Chordata > Mammalia > Dasyuromorphia > Myrmecobiidae > Myrmecobius > Myrmecobius fasciatus. The sequence continues at coordinate 96,866 of JAJPUD010004706.1, forward strand.
CTAAACATTTTTATTTTGTAAATGTAAAAATACTATTCTTAGAAGGGATAACTGTCTTAAAGAGTTTGGCAAAGGTTTCTATCAAGAAAAGTTAAGCATCCCTAACAAAGTAGACAAAAGGCTTTGACATCTGTTCTACCACAATTTAGCCTAGAAAGCTGAAGGCCCAGATTCTACTTCTACTTCAACACAAATTCTAAGAAGGAATGGTCACTTCTTGACAAAGATTTTATCATTTCTACCTTAGGCAACCAGTACCTTCTTTTTTTAGTTAGAATCAAGCACAGAAAGGCACAGTATTTTAGAGAATGGTCCAAATATATTTGTTTCTCTAAGACTTATTTGAAGCAAAAGGGTTCTACCTCAGAAAAGAATTCACTACATTTTTAAAGTAATTTGTCATGACTGATCAATTGTGCTACTAATATGTTAACAGCATTAGTCAAATTCCATCCTCAAAACAAATAGGCAATCAAATTCCTTTGCAGAAAGATGTTACTTTAGACTATAATGGTATTTTGTGAACCTAATCATTATGTAATAAAAAAAAATCCATCAACAATAAAATCTAATTTTAAATAATTCTATTATCAATCGTCACTAGGAAAAACTCAAATATTTTTCTGACATATTCATTTAACTAAGAATGGACTATATTTTCAAAAGCAAGGTAAACAAATGTCTATAAAGTAGCTATCATATGCAAGGTTGATGAATATAGATAAAAAGGTCACTATGATTTCCCTAGAAGAAAACTTAGAAGCTATTAGCTTAGAGAGAATGGGAGGGCATGATATGTACAATAGACTCAGAGAGTACTGAACAGACTTGTTAATTGTATAAATTTGGGCAAGTAACATTAATCACTTAGAACCTCAGTTTCTTTATTTGAAAAATGAGGATAATTTCACAGCACTGCTATGAAGATCTATTTAAGGAGTAAATTTCACTGGCATAGGGAACTCTCCTTGTGTTACATGCAAGAATTGGAAGGAGATATAAGGGACACTTGAGAGAATAATTAATAACATTTTGGATAGGATGGTAAGAGCATGATGGGAAAGTAGAGTGGATTCAGGCTGGGGAAAGTTTCATATGATAGGCTGAAGAACTTGCATTTTATCAGAGGCTATCGGGCAGCATCAGTGTTTTTATTTTTAAGTAAAGAAGCAGCATATTCAGTTTGATGCATTTTAAAAATTGTTTTGTTAGATATTTGAAGGGTGGTTGGAAGAGTGAACAGATGGAGGCAGCCGGACCACATAAGTTGTTAGTCTAAGTAAGAAGCAGTGATGATCTGAACTAGAACAATGATGTGACTTTTTCAAAGACATATCTCATTTTGCTGAGGTAGAAATGACTAGATTTGATAGCTGAAAGATGGGAGAGAAAAGAAAGGCCTATTAAGAGTTACTAAATTACAAGTTTATAAATTGTTAAAGCTTTTATAAAACCACTAACCAAATGGCTGTTTCAGTACTTTCTTCTAAAATTTTACAGCTGGGGGAAAACTGATCATAAAATGATGAAGTAATATGGGGCGCCTCACTGGGAAAATGATGGTGTCATCCTCAGAAAGAGTTGGGACAAAAGGTTGGTTTAGGGGTGGGGAAAAACGATGAATCTTTCACAAGGCTTACTGACATTCAAGGGTCACAATGGAGTCAGAGAGGAAAGGTGATTCCCTCAGCTCTACCTATCCAATTTAAAAAAAAAAAAAAAAATTCTTCCAGGCCCAGAAAAAATGCCACCTCCTCAGAGTAAAGTCTAATCCTCTTCCCTTGGGGTAGAAAGAAGTAAACTCTACTCAGAATCTGAACAGTATTTTTGTGTTCTGGTCTTAAGGTACATATCACATTCTACTTTTTGCACCCTTAAGAACAATTTATCTCTCAAATTATCAGACAGTAAGCTCTCTTGAGGAAAAGTCTTTATTCCTGTTTGTAAATGAAGGAACACCAAAAACAAGGCTGATAAGAGCAAAGGGTCAAAAATCTCTAGATAATTAAGAGCTAGCATTTGGCACTTTGTATCCCTTAGGTCTGTGGATTTTTTAGGTAAAATCAGTGCAATTGCTAGGTAGAAACTCCCAAGAATTTGTTTAAAATTGCCAAGAAATCTTTCAATTACTGGAACAATGAGGGAATCCAGGATGTCTAGGATATCACGTTAAATAGTTTCTTAAGAGAAATTTTCCAAGACTGAAAATTTTTCAAGATAGGTCTAAGGCAAATTACACACAGCCTAGACTCTCCAATAACCTGGAAAGGAAGCACTTTATCACAGAACAAAATATTTTAATATATACTCTGTTAAGGTTTGAGAGCAATTACTGAATCCCTTTTATATAAGATTTTCACTATTGTTCTTAGGATTTATTACTATTTCTATCATGTATATCCGGAGGCTTAAAACATCCCAGCTCTTTATAAAACATAACCAAAAATTTCATTAGTCTTTTAAAAATAATTACACTTATTAAAATATTGTTATTAAATTACAAGTTTATAAGTTGTTAGATCTTTTATAAAAACACTAAATGAAATGGTTGTTTCAATTCTTTCTTCTAAAATTTTACAACCAGGGGGAAAATTGATCATAAAATGATGAAGTAATTTTTAAAAGCAAAATCACTGAAAGACCACTAATAACATCAAGTGCAATGCCGAATAAAAGCTTTTAATTGCCTTAAATTTGTGAAAAACTACCCAGGAGATCAACAAATTCACATCAATGAATTGCATTATACTAGTGAGAGAACCCTTGGCCTCTAGCCAGGGAGAACAAACAGAATGGACCATTCTCACTTGGCTGCAAATTATCCAAAAGCAAGAGAAAAGGGACAGAGTTAAAGTGACATGTTTGCATGGTGGGAAAAAGATCAAATATTGATCAGCCCAAGCTGAGGTAATTAGAGATGTTGTCAAGGAGATGGGATGCATGTTCTTAGTCTTACAGAAATGCATCTTTGTTTTAAACTGTGACTGAATTAGCTATTTATTAGTAGTTGTCGTTTTTCCCCTAAAGAGTTCTGTAATGCATCCTGAAAATATGTCTATTTGTACTTAAATCATAATACCTTCTTGACCTTTAATATGAGACCATTTCAAACACTCTCAGAAATGAACTTTTGTTGATTTGCCTGAATTCAAGATTCAAAGAATGCTTCTTATTTCCCCACAGCACACCACCTAGTTAAATTCTATCTAGAGGAAATAGCCAGGAGCTAAGATGACTATAACAGGAAAGGGCAATGAAACAAATTAGCCCTTGTCCCCTGAGGCTTGTGCAAGTTGTTTTTTTTTTTTTTAAGATAAGGTCTATACAAATGCAGATTATTATTATCATTATTCTAACATAGAATCTACAAATATTCCATTTGAAAGTACAAGGCTATTTTACTATGACCTACTTTGAAAACCTTTAGCTAATATAAAGATCAAAAGGTAAAAGAATATTTTTAAAAATAAAAGTTTTTTAAAAAATAAGATGGAAAAACATGAAGATTTCACTAGCTCACAAGAGTCATAATGCTACTAGAGTCATAAGGCAATTTAAGTAATAAAACTAATTATAGTTGTAAATGAAAAATCAGACATAGGTTAGAATCTGTACCACACCCCAAATTTGACACATGTTCAACTTTAAAAATGTCAGAATAAATGGGAATATTATTATTTCTCTGGTAAAATAAGCATTCTATTTGAACACTGGTAAATTTGAGGCAATTGATTTTAATATTAAAATAATGATGAACAATTTTCTTGCCTGCTTTGTGTTTAAAAGTGTCTATTGTGTTCAAACATATGCACACAAATCCATACCTAAAATAATTTTCTTCCATTTAGTTTCCCTTATTTGCAATTCACATGGATGATGTTCAATTGGAAATTATAGGCTTCTTTTCTCCACTCCCTCAAAAAGCAAAATGAAACCAGTTTGGGAGCCAAAAAGAGGTCTAAAAGCTTTTGACCTAATTTAATTTTATCCTATCTACAGATTAGAAAAATTTTAAAGTGTAGAATAAAAGACTATTTACTCTACCTAAGTGTCAGGGCCCGAGAATGAGAAAACACAGGCCTATGCATAAACTTTA